>JAODPA010026314.1:0-11867 GCA_025585075.1 Nepenthes mirabilis
GACCCAAATACTAGATATCTGCTTCTCATAATTAGCTTATATACTATGTAAATTTATCAATTTATTTTTTTATAATAAATCTTTCAAATTATACAAAATTCATTGCCAAACGGATCTAATAATTTTATCTCAAAAAATACTCACGATTAAATTTCTTAGTCCGTCATGAACGAGGTGTGCTCCTCGTCCTCTGAGCTCATTCGAGTCTAGTTGTAACCCGAATACGCATCCATGAAACTTAGTAGCTCGTGTCTAGATATCAAGTCCACCAACAAGTCAATCTTAGGTAAAGGTAAGTTGTCTTTTGAGCAGATTTTGTTAAATTCGGTGAAGTCAATCACATTTGCCATTTTCTGTTACTTTTCTTTTCCAGGATGACGTTGGAGAGTCAGTCCGAATGTTAGACTTATCTGATGAAGCTGGTGTCCAGCAGCTTCTCTACCCCTTCCTGGATGGCGATAAGTTTTTTCACGGAGTGGTTTCTTTGCTCTAACCTGATGAGATTATGATCGGGATCGAGGATCAACTTGTGGACCATTACTCTGACTGAAATCCCAGGTATGTCAAGTTGAGTCCATCCGAAGACGTTAGCGTTCTGTCGTAAAAACGCTACCTGCTTGTCGCGTAGTGTCCCGATGAGTGAGCCTTCAATCTGTCCGCACCTCTCTGAGTCCTCGGGATTCAATGGGATTAGATCGATTACCTCACCAAACTGTGTTTGCTGTAAAGTTACTTCATTTTGATGGTCAAGCTCTCCTACTACTTTGGTGCTGCCACTCAGAGCAATTTGGGACATGTAACATATCTACCCAATGACTTGGTCACCTAACATTTCACCGATACCGTAGGCTGTTGGGAACTTCATCTTAAGATGTGATATTAAAGTGACAACTCCGAACACTGTTAGGCATGGGTGGCCTAGTATAGTATTGTACATGGAAGGCAGGTCAACGACTAAGAAGGTGAGTGTACGACTCACAGTTCTTAGGTACGTGTCCAGGGTGACCTTTCTTTGGACGACTACCAGCTCATTGTCAATGCCACAGAGTGGACCTTTAGCAGGCTTCAGTTGACTTTTTTTTTTAAAATCGAGCTTAAAAAATTGTATCAAGATAAAGTAAATCATGAGAATTTTCATTATCGATAAAGATTTGTTTCATTTGGTAGTCAATGCTACCGTCCTAAATGAGCGCGGATACAACAAGGAGATTTACATGGGGGAGATTATATGTTCCATGTCATTATCACTAAAGCTAATGACGTTATCTTCTGTGCACTACTTCCTCCGCCCAGTCTGCTATTCCTTGCGATCCATCGGAGTCTTTGCCGGCCGGGTTGTGATCATATTGATCACTCTGGCCACGATCCAATTCCGTGGCTGAGAAGGCTCTGGTCATTCCCAGGGTTCCTAACGAACTGGTGATCTGGCCCCTATGAATGAGCTCTTCGATCTCCCGCTGAAGCGTCTTGTAATCTTTCGTGGAGTATCCGAAAGATTGACGAAAATTGTAATATTTAGTTAGATTTCATCTCTCCGCTTTCTTAAGTAGTTTTGGCCATTTAAGGAATTTCTCCCAACGGATTTACATGAGGACGTTGAAGCGCGTGTCGGTCAAGGTCGTCAAGTTGATCAGCCCATAGTCTCTTCACTTTGGTGCTCCGATCCTATGCGGCTTCCTACGAGAGTGATCTTTGCCATTGTGCTTCCTTTTTCCCTCGGCCAGAAAAAAGCGAGACTGTTTAGTCCGCTTAGGATGCTTAGTCTCGTTGGCTTCTTCGGCCACTGCGTAGGAGTTGGTGATAGATTCTGTTTTCCAAAAGATCAACGGATTCTTGTGCGCCAGATGCCTAAAAAAGTTTCCGTATATCAACGCAGAGATAAAATTGCCAAATTTTATCTCCTCAATGAGCTTGGGGATCCTTCTAGCTTCCGCAATGAAGCGATCCAGGAATTTTTGCTGATTCTTTCCCTACTTCTACTTGATGTGGGAGAGATACTATGACTGCTTCTCTTCCAGACGGTTGGAAGCGTATTGCGCCAAGAAGAGGTCAGTGAGCTCTTGGAAGCTCTGAATCGAATCTGACGGGAGACGGTGGAACCAGATGCGGGTGTCTCCCTTCAACATAAGAGGAAAGTAGGGGCACATCGCTGCATCCTCCAATCCCTATAGACTCATATGGGAGTAAAAATGATCAAGGTGATCCAAAGAATCAGCACTCCCATCATAAGAGTTAAGAGTTGACATCTTGAACTTTATCGGCATGGGATGGGTTAAGATATCTGCCGTGAAGGGAGATCTGTCCAGATCTATGGCGCGTTCATCATCCTTGAACACGCGATTTTAGATATTCTTCACCCTTGGATCTGCCCAAGTAACGTTGCCAGATCTCTTAAAGTTAAGATAAGTTCTCAACTCTGTTCTTTCTTTGATATGGCGACTAGTCGGCCGGCTACTATCACCAGCGGATCTAACGATCCTGGAAGCTCCCTCCTAAGCCTAAGGCCTGGCTTTCGTCTGAGAATATCGAGGGTTTCGTCATTCTAAATTCTCTTCTGGAATCTTGCTGCCCAAACGTCCTTCAAGCCTTAGACGGCTTTGGGTGTGTGAGGCCTCCGAAGCCTCTTGGTTTTCTTGGTCGATTTCTTCTTCTTTTGGAGGCCGGATCAGGGACCGTTGGGAGCAGAACCCCCTGGTGTGCGTTATCCTGACAAGCACAGAGCATTTTGAGCATTTTGTTCATACTGCTTATATGCTTTGGCAGATTCTGGGAAAAGAGTGTGGGCACCCGTTGATCTCCTCGTTGACCAGGTTACTAGCAGAGTGGTCCTGATCGAATAAGGCCACGTCTCTTTCGGGCTCACTAGCCTTCGTCTTGGTGTTCACCATTTTGATTCATAACACTAGCTTGGAAGGTAAAAAAGAGAGAGATTGTGGAGAAAAGTGGTTAGCTTTTTGTAAGCTTCTCACAGACGGCGCCAATGATGCGTCCTGAATCCAAATTTTTAATAGATTCGGGTCAAATTGTTCGTATGGGTTCGGCTCCATCCACCGAGTCTAAATCCTACACACCACAACTACAAACAAGAGATCAGATGACCATGAGAGTTTATCCCATCGAAAATACTCCGACGCTTAAGTTAGTAAATAACCTTCTAATTAAAAAAGTGAAAATAAATAGATACAATGAGAATGCAAGGAGTGCTTGTGATGGGGGTGCTCTCATTAGCCGAGAGGCTTTGGGTTGCTCGTGAGGAGCAAAAACTCTAAGTACTATGTTCCCTGTGAACGTAATAGTAAAGAGAAAGAGAGCGTTATGATACTAATAGCGTGTGAGCTTTGCAATAGAAGGTTTTTGCAAGCCTGTGAGAACGTGCCTTTGAGTCAGAACTCCATGACCTTTTATAGCCACTGTACTGGGCCGCCTTCATTGTGTAAAAGGGCTAGATTTTCATGCTCTATTGGGATCGCTACTTTTTCTGGCGTGGAGCCTTTATTGCAATAATGGTCGTTGGATTGATTGACTTCATTCTGTATTTTATAACCGTTAGGGTTTTTAGTAGACAGGAAAAGGATTCTGACGCCTTCCTTCGGGGATGCGCATTGATTTTGGAGGCGACCGTTACACTGGAGGTTGCCTTTTGTGGAAGGCACAAAATTGGGGGAGAAGACCGCTGCTAATTGAGGACGGACAAGTTGACCCAATTGGGCTTGGCCTACTTGAGGCCCGGTCATCAGTCGTTCAAATGGTCATACTTTTGGTCAACAAAAATGTTGACCGTCTTTTGATCAAATTGTCCGTCCTACTCTTAGGGTTTTACTGGCTCATTAGCCTTTCATCCGGTTGACGGATAATGTTGACCGTCAAGGCACAAATGAGTCATTATAGATTTGGGTCACTTCTCCCTTTTGGACTAACCCATCACTGGCGTACCTATCCAGAATCTATTGCCATGATTTATGTATTTATTTTTAAGAATACCAAAAGATAAGTTTTGATTATTATATTAAGTAAAATATTGGCTAAGTGGAAGAATGCTAATTTTTCAACCAAAAAATTTGTACTTAAATTAATTAAAATAAAATCAACAATAGTTGCTCATATTTTCCTAATTTTAGGGTAACCCCTCTTACCCACTTTTCTCTTAAATGGTAACTACCCGAAAGACATTTTGACGAAGAATGTCTATAAATATGTGGTGCTTTATTTTGAGTTTTTAAGTCTAATATTTTAAATATACACCATCGTTGAAAAATATTAAGGTTTAAAATATCTAAACAAGTAAAAAAAAATTGTAGAAATTTGAACAATTACGGTTAACATAAATTGTGGAAGATTAGTTTTTTATCCTTAATTTATTTCTATATTCGATCTTTATTGACGAATATTTTAACATGGAAGATCGACTTTAATCTAACACTTTTCATATCATGTTTTACTAGCTTCTCAACTATTTTAACTGATGAAATGTTATTTTACACTTCTATTGAGCTATGTTAAGGACCTAGACTGTGTCTTGCTCTTTTATTCGTTTTTCTAAGGGATGATGCCCTTGAATTCTAGTGCCAAATCAAATGTAGAATTCAGCCTATGCAAATAGGGCTTTTTTGCCTGCCATTTGTTCACACAGAGAACAGGTTTGACAATTTCTCACTGACAATTTTAATGGCATATGACCCAGAAAGCTAGATGCCAAAAAAGGTCATAAGAGAGGTAGAGAGCAAACTACACTTTTTTGGCTTGTGTAGTAGACTCCATTCTCCCGGGCAGGTGAGTGGAGGAAGAATTTAAAAAAAAAGAAAAAAAGAAAAAAAAGGCATTGCAATTATTATAATAGTTACATGTTCATAAATTTACTTGACCAATTGGGGTTGCCTGGCACTGGGCTCTAAAAGAATTTTCTTCGAGCAAGCGGTATTTCTATTTTTTCGTTTAGATCACTTAGCCTTATCCCTCTTATGGTTATTTAAGTGCTAAGTTTTAAGGGAAGAATTTTATGCTAGATTTCATATATACATATAAAATTACGTGGAAAGCCATAATTGAAAAAATAGTCCCGTAATTTTAAGAGAGTGATGTTTTCTCAAAAAGGATATCAAAGTAATCAAACCCGGGCGACTATTTACTAAAACACAGATTTTAAAAAAGTCGTAAAACCATGTATTAGAGTTGACTTCTGCTCAATACTGAAAGGTCAAAGAATTCATGACAGTGGAGCCAGCAACCAAAGCCTCAATGAATTATGGCCATAACTATAGCAATATTAGAAATGATAGATTAGAATAATCTTTTGAGTCTTTTAATATTAATAGTCTAATTGTTTCGCTCCTCTATCTCTGGAAAGGAAATCCATTATGAACTCTTGTAATTAAATGGTGTTCGAATTGATATTGGCTATGTTGAAAAGGTTATGAACCGATTGACAAGACCAACCTAAATATCTTGATTTTAAATGGCAATGGCACCTCATTCCCATAAATATATCTTTCGCCTTAACCCTCGTAGCCATTCACTTGACTACTTGGGGTTGCCTTATACTAGGCTCTAAAAGAATTTTCTTCAAGCAAGCGGTCTTTCTATCTTTCTTTTTGGGTCACTTGGCCTTATCCCTCTTATGGTTATTTAAGTGCTAGGTTCTAAAGGAATGATTCCATACTTAATTTCATATATACATATAAAACTATGTGGAAAGTCATATTTGAAAAAATAGTCCCGCAATTTTGGAAGAAAGATGACATTTTATAAAGGGGGTCGAAGTAATCAAGCCCAGGCGACTATTTAACAAAATACAAGTCTTCGTAAAATTTTAAGACTATGTATAAAAGTTGACTCCTGCCCAATAATAATAGGTCAAAAAAGTAGGTGACTTAATGACAAAGGAGCTAGTGACCAAAGTCTCAATGAATTGTGGCCATAACTATAGCAGTACTAGAAATGATACATTAGAAGGATCTTTTGGATCTTCTAATATTTTTGGTCTGATTATTTCCCTCCTTTATCTTCGAAAAAGAAATCCAAAATGTACTTCTACAACTAAAAGAAGTTTGAATCGATATTAATTGTACTCGAAAGGTTATAAATTGAGTGACAATTCCAACCAAAATATCTTGATTTTGAATGGTAATGGCACAACATGCCCATAAATATATCATCTACTAACATACAAACAATTAATGCTTGGATGAAAAATCTTTCCGATATCATCCCCGCTCAAAGATTTGCAGAAATGTCTCAGCGGGTGCTACAATATTTTACGCACAATAATATGTTAAACTACTTCAATAATTCTATATGTGAGATTCTTTAGTCTTGGTATGCCTTGTTCACATTCCTATAATCTTTTCTATTAACTTTCATGGGCAAATAACTGGGGAAAGCTTAAAAGCAGTAGCCTCTGCATTCCATCTAGGCTACGCTCTTACGTAAGCTTCACCTTAGATAAAAGAAAGGGATAATTTTCAATAGAAGAACTTTTTGGAGTTCATTCTCCAGAATTGACCAATTGGTATTTAACATCCAAAAAATTGTTAAATAAAATGTGTCCAACCCTAAATATCACAAGAACTCCCTCATTTTAAACTATCGTAATAAAACTATAATCAAAATTCTTTTTATCTGACATTAACTTATAACTACGTGTATCTAAAATGTATTTTACTAAGATTGATATTATTGTATGTAAACTTCGAGCAATAAAATGCTGAACAAAAAAGTCTCTGGATTCTATTATTAAAAATAGTAAATTACTACTTTTATTAATGCTAATTAGCTGAACCATATACTTCAACCCACATTTAGTGTTGGACCATTCATTAAAAAGACAAAACAAAATAAAGATTTGGTATAATTAATAGAATTGACTATATAAAAATACATGAAAGAAGTAAAACATATATTTAGTTATATCCAATTTTTTAAGAAATCTAATTGGATTCTCAAAAGAAACTACTTATAGCAAGGAATTTGCAAATTAGAAATGTTTATCATAAATAAATTTGTTACCTTCACTCTAAATGTTATCTGAACAAGTAAAAATTATCCCTCGGTCTGAGTGGGGATAACATTTCTCTTCTCATCCTTGATTTGATCAATTATTTAAACTCAATGAAGGTTTCACCTGCCATTGCTGGATTAGCAATTTTAGCTTTCCATATAGTTCTGTCAAATATGTGACAACTTTTCTGTTAACCCTACAAAAAGAAACTCTTTGTCCCACAAAGGAAGGTTTTTTTTCCCCTTCTCAATACTAAAAGGAGAGAATGAAGAGTCATGTTACAATTCTCTCATTTTTTATCCTTTATCGTATTTCCGACGGTGAGTACTTTATTTCGAGAACTTGGACAATAAGATTATAATAACACATTGAAATGTTTTGATGCAAGAACAATTTTTCTATGATAAGACTCCAAGGCCTAATTGCTACGTGCTTTAGTGCTTTTGCTATTGTGTACATGGATGTAGAAGAAACTGCTGCCATGCATGTAAAAACAATTGTTACTTTGCTTTCCTCACCTTTCGCCCTTGCCTCCAACCAACCTTTCCACTCATTTCATTCCATAATTACTCTTTCATAATATCATTTTAGCTCGATTGTCATAAAAAAGGGCTCAACCAGTCAAGCCTGTGTTCCAGCCAAGATGTTGTGCAACAAGGCGCATCGTCGGCCGTGACTCGGGCACCGAACTTGTGCAGGCTAAGGCTACTCTGATTACAACCACCACATCCTTAGCTAATTGACCAGTAGGAGGAGAGAGCTGCTGGTCTAACACATTTTCTCCAAGCAAATATGAATCATCAACTGACAATGATAAAGAACGTAGCAGCTCTCCTGGGTGCTTCCCCATCATAACCTCCAATGCGACAACTCCGTAGCTATAAACATCGCATTTCTCTGTTGCCCTCTTTGTGAATGCAAGCTCTACACCCAAGAAACACAAAATCACAAACGGGTTAATCAATCCTTAAGGCCAAAGTACAGCAATGGAGACAAAGAAAGAACAAAGTTTTTAACTCACCAGGAGCCATGTAGCCATAGGATCCAGCAACTGTTGTCCAGTTAGATGTATCCAAGCTCAGCTGCCTCGCTGTGCCAAAATCTGAGAGTCTCGGCTCGAAATCTGAGTCAAGTAAGATGTTGTTTATAGATATGTCACGGTGAACAATTGGTGGGGTTGAGTCATGATGCAGGTAAGCAAGAGCATGGGCCAATCCTTGAACAATCTTCACTCTTTGTCCCCAGCTCATCTCCTTTGCACCTTCTTTACTGTATAGCACCTTCCCTAGACTACCTCTCTCAAAATAGTCATACACCAAGTACATGGAGCCCTGTCTCGAGCAAAACCCATATAGCTTGATGATATTCCGGTGCCTTACTTCCGTCAGTGCTCGGATCTCATTCTCGAAACTCTGCTTATTAATATGTGGAATATCACTGGATTCTGTTATATTGAGCCTTTTAACTGCAACTACCAGACCTGCCTGAAGAACTGCCTTGTAAACGCTTCCAAATCCACCTTTTCCTATGCAGTATCTCTCATTGAAGTCCTCAGTGGCCTCCACAATTTGGCCGAAAGTGAATCTCCCTTCTCTTTCAAAAATCCAGCACTCTGAAACATCTGTTTCTGAGGTTATAATCTCTTTGTTATGCTTCTTGGTTTTCCGCAGCCAACAATTTACAATAACAACGGTAAATGCTGCAAGAAATAGGATACATATGACTGGGACGACAACTCCAACTATAATCCTTCTATCTTTGTCATGAGACTTGCCATTGTTTGAAGATGTGCTGCAAGGGGGTAATCCTGTGGCATTTCCACACAGACCATGATTTCCAACATATAACCCTTGTTGGAATCTGCCATGGGGGATTGTTCCGTTCAAGTCATTGTAGGAGAGATCAACTGAACGTAGGCTAATCATGTTTGATAAGGTCTCTGGAATTTCCCCGGAGAGATGGTTATGAGAAAGATTCAAGTTCTCAAGTGACTGGAGCTTGTCGAGATTTTGTGGAATCTGACCCGAGAGTGAATTGGCACTGAGATCTAGTAAGTACTGCAGATCTTGCAAGTTTCCAAGCTCATACGGTATTTGGCCTGATAAGTGGTTGTTGCCCAGGTTCAAGCTTAATAGGTTAGCACAATTACCAAGCTTTTCTGGAATTCTACCTGTTAAGTTATTTACTGACAAATCAAGGTATTGAAGCTTTCCCATATTCCCAAAGCTCGGTGGAATTTCCCCCATCAAATGATTTCTGCTCAAATTGAGGCGGTAGAGCTTACTTAAATTCCCAAGTTCATCTGGAATCGCCCCTGTTAGTTCATTTGAATCGAGTTCTAGAACTTGCAAGTGACTCAACATCCCAAGCTCGACTGGTATGCTTCCGCTGAGTCTATTTCCGTTGAGCTGCAATTTGCAAAGACTCGAACATTCTCCCCAGCTTGGGGAGATTTCACCGGAAAACTGATTCCTATCAAGGCTGACGAAAATTAGATTGGGATGAAAGATAAATGCTTGTGAAATGTTTCCACTGAACTGGTTCCTATCAAGCCGAACCTTAATTGATTTGGAGCAATTTCTCAGGCAATCCGGAACTTTTCCTCTGAAATTGTTGCTATTAACTGTCAACTCTTGAAGATGGAAGCCACTGCATAACCAGGCCGGCAATTGGCCTGAAAATGCGTTGTCAGAAAATATGACAACACTAAGATTAGGGCTATTGCTCGCTAGGTCCTGTGGAATGTTGCCCACAAAATTATTAGTGGCCAGAGAGAGATGTTGAAGATTGCTAAGATGAACCAATGAACTAGGCAACTCCCCGTGAAGTTGATTGTCATCGAGAGAAAGGACGACCAGTGAACTGAGATTTCCGAGCTCTTGAGGAACTGTTCCGGATAGATTGTTGGCGCAAAGCTGCAAAACAGAAAGGTTTGTGAGGTTCCCAATAGTTTGAGGTATCGAACCTGAAAGTTCATTAGCTGAAAGGTCTAGCTGCTGTAAATCCCTCAAATTCCCGATCTCCAAGGGGATGAAACTGGAGAATTGGTTAGAATATAGGAAGAGACATCGAAGCTTTGTCAATAGGCCAATTTCATGTGGAATTGGTCCATCGAAGTTATTTCTCTGAAGTTGCAGTGAGGTCAATCCAGTCCAATTAGTCATGAAATAAGGCGATATTTTCCCGGAAAATTTATTTTCCGATAAACCCAATTGGGATATCTTTGTAAGACTGGTCAAGGACATGGGCAACACCCCTGTAAATGAATTTCCGGCAAGAGCCAGATAAGTAAGGTTAGTGCATAGCCCAATCTCAGAAGGAATAGTTGAATTCAGTTGATTTGAACGAAGATCGAGCCACTGAAGCATCTTGAGTTTGCCTATGGATGAAGGAATGTTACCAACAAGTGAATTGTTGGATAAATCAACAATTCGGAGGCCAGCAATTGATCCAAGGCTCTCAGGAATTGATCCTGTGAAATTATTATTTGCCAGGCAAAGATCTGTGAGATTTGAGAGGCTAAAAATCTTAGGTGACAGTGGCCCTTGAAATGAATTGTTCGATAAATCAACAATTTGAAGGCCAGAAATTGATGCCAGACTCTCAGAAATTGAGCCCGTGAAATGGTTATTTGCCAGGCGAAGGTCTGTGAGATTGGAGAGGCTAGAAATGTTAGGTGACAGTGGCCCTTGAAATAAATTAGAAGTAAGGTTAAGGCACCGAAGTTGGGGAAGATTTGTATAGAGAAATTCTGGGATTGGCCCATCAAATTGATTATCTGACAAGTCTAAGTATGCCAGTTTTTTGCAATTTAGAATAAAACTTGGAAACTCTGGTGTCAGGCTATTGTGATATAGACTAAGAAATTTGAGCATGTGGAAGCTAGCAAACCTAGACCAGTCCGGGTTTTCTAAGTAGTTTCCTCCAAGGTCAAGGTGCGAGAGCTTCTGCAAATTGCTAATTTGAAACGGTATAATTCCAGCTAGATTATTATTGAACAAGCTTAAATAGCGAAGTTCTTTAAGCTGACCAATCTCTGAAGGAATGCTGCCATGGAAGAAGTTGGTTCCCAGGTCCAGGAGTGTGAGCTTTGAGAGGTTACCAATGGCCGATGGTATTGACCCATTGAGATTGTTTGTGTTTAAGTTGAAGGTTCTGAGATTGGGAAACGCAGAGAAGTTGAATTGGGTAAGTGTGCCGTGGAGATTTTGATCGGTGAGATCGATCTCGGTGGTGCTACCAGATGCATCGCATACTATGCCGGTCCAGTTGCACAGGTTCTGATGATCGGAAAGTCTCCATGAAAAGAGAGGAGAAGATGAAGATGAGGACGAAGAAAGGCTATTCTTCCATTTGACCAGTGCATCTGCATCTGAGCTGGATGATGCTGTGATCAATTTGGGAAGTGAGAAGCAAATGATAATCTGCAGGAAAACGAACATGTGTTTTTGAATTGTATCCATGTCACCGAAATTTTTTCTTGCTAGAATTTCTGGTTTAATCCATTCCCACATGTTGCTGGGGAAGAAGAATGAATGATGGATTACATTTGAAAGGGATGGTCTGAAAAGTAGGGGCGTGTGAAAGCTGAGGGTCTTATTTCATGGTTTTTTGACTTTTATCGTCAAATAATTTGAAGGCGTTCAATTAATCTTAGCGCGCTAGTCGAAAGTCCTCGATTTTAATTAATTGCTTTTTTTCTGAATATTATTAGAGCTAGACAGACAAACCCATATCCCAAGTTAGAAATTTACAAAATACTTTAACATAACAACAAAAATCTGAAAAAATACAAACCCTACAATCTAACCAGAAAATCAAACAATCTAATATTCTTAGATTTTTTTTGGGGGGGGGGGGAGGTGGGAATTGG
>JAODPA010026325.1:0-12717 GCA_025585075.1 Nepenthes mirabilis
ACGTAATTTAATATAATGCTTTAAATAATAATTACAGCAATTTTAAACAAATTGATAGATTGACATTTAGATTATAAATACAAAACTTCATTTAAGGAAAGAGATATTGAATACTTTAACAAACAATCGCCTATTATGAATATAATTAGACTATAGGAACGTAAACTTCCTAACTTACTCAATTTCACACTCATCTCTTTTTTTTTTTTTATTTCTCTTCATTTCTTTCAATTTTTTTAGAAAGATTATTGAATTAAAATTTTAAGGATATACAAAAAAATAAGCCTTATGTATCTCTTACTTCTCATCAAATTACTGTGGTGCGTCGAATTTGAATTCTTAGTTACGAAGACCCAACCCGCATTCTTTCAAACCATCTGAATATATTGCCCAATTCTCTAATTCATACAATATTTTAGATTTCATGTATACATCATTGTCGTCGTCTATGAAAACGTAATCAAGCAAACCGTTTGCATTATGATTTAGGTCTTCAACAAAAGTAAAAATGGTGAACACTATAGGATAAGGAATCAAAATTTTGATTGATAAGATCAATCACCTACAGAAAATCTTTTAATACTGGCATGCACAGTTGTCATAACAGGCATGCGTAGTTAACTTGGCAGACACACCAGTTGACTTTCTATTTTAACATATTTAGATATTGAATTCAAGCTCCGAACATAAGAGTTAGTATTAAATATGGGCCAAACAAAAACACTCTGATCCAAAATAAATCCGACTTAATAAATTAGACACAAAACCGATTTGGAGAAAAACATCACTGAAGGTTCAACCGACTAGCTAAGTAATTAGGTGATCAGAGATATAAAAGGCTGAGGTAATTAAGAACATAGATGATGCGTCCTAGATCTAAGTTTCAAACGGATTCGGGTAAAGTTGGTTGTCTGAGTCCAACTCCATCCACTGAGTTTGGATCCTGCACACTACAATTACGAACAAAAGGTCAGGTGACGGCGGGAGGTCATCCTACTATAAACATTCCGACACTCAAATCAGTAAACAGTTTTTGAATTAAGAAAATGCAAGTAAAGAATACAGAAAAATATAGAGAGTGTTAGATATGGGTGAGTGCTCCCGTTGAGAGAGGCTTTGTTAGTTCGTGAGGAACGTTAGCTCTAAGTACTGTGTTCGTTGGGAATCGAGTGGCAAAGAGGGTGAGAGTGTTTGAAGTCTGAAAGCATGTGAGCTTTTCGGCAAAGAGCTTTTGTGGGCAAACGAAAGCGTGCCTTGGAGTGAAGGCTCCATGACCTTTTATAATCGCTGTACTAGGCGGCTTTCCTTATGTAGAAAGACTTGATTCCCGCGTTCTGTTGGACTCGCTGCCTTTTCTAGCGAGGAGCTTTATGACAATAACAGTCGTTGCCTTGATCGTTTTCCTTCTACGTTATATAACCGTTAGGGTTTACTGCAGACTTGAGAAGGATTTTGGCGCCTTCCTTCGGGGATGTGCGTTGATCTGCTAATAACCGTTATAATTGCGAGTGCCTTCTATAGAAAGTACGAAATTAGAAAAAAGGACCGTTGCTGGTCACGAACGGTCGAGTGGGCCAAATTGGGCTTGGCCTACTTAACGCTTGGCCTTTAGGTGGTCCACTGATCTCGCTTCCGGTCAATGAAAATATAGACCGTCTCAGGAGCAATTTGTCCGTCCTGCTCATGGGCTTTTTCTGGTTCACTTAGCCTTTAGTCCAGTCAATGGTGTGCGTTGACCGTCCAAGCATAAATAGGCCATTGTGGATCTGGGCTGTTCCTTTTTCTTAGGCCAGCCCATTATTGGCATACCCATTATCAACCCCCCATATTGGTGGTCCGGTCTCCGGCCTCCAGTATATTCAAGATGGATCGTGAGTGGTTGGATTGCTTGCCTGAGGTGACCTGGCGAAGGAACTAACGGAGACTCTTGGTCTGTTGATCGTGTTGCGTGTAGTTGCTAATCATGAGTCAAGATTAGGAGAACTGACTTAGAAAATCGCTGACCAGAATCGTTAGCCACCTTGGCCAAAATCCGGAGGTCTGATGAAGGAAGCGTTAATCGGAGTGGTTGACCGTCTTAACCAAAATTCGGAGAACAAATGAAGAAAGTATTAACCGGATTTGTTAACCATCTAAACCAAAATCGGGAGAACTTCTGAGGAAGAGTTGACCGAATTTGTTGACCATCTGAGCCAAATTTTGAAAAACTTCTAAGGAAGAGTTAATCGGATTTGTTGACTATCTGAGCTAAAATCCGGAACCTTCTAAGGAAGTGGGAGTTGAAATGATGCGCTATCATGGCGCTGACCTATGAGTCGAAAAGTTAGCCACGTGTCTGTATGCAAAGAATTTACGATTCCAGTAATTAATGCACCAGAAGATCTGATTCGATTGCACCCGTTCAAGAAGCGACACATGTCAACAATGATGGACGCATATTTTCGAGACGGTTTACCTTCTCCGACGTTCACACTCCTTTAAATGGTCTGTCCTTCTTTTTCAGATTTTTTACGCTTTCTTCCGGAAAATTTTTTAAGTGTTCTACTATCTTCCTTCTTGATTCCATTCCTATGGCTCCGTCTTTAACCCAAATCGCTTCAATCATCAAGGCTAGTGAGGTGAGGGAACTGTATGTCGAGTACAACATCCCTACGTTGATCATCTTCAGGATGCCCGACAGGGGAGACAGGGCATGCTCTCCTCCTGAGGGCTACAACACCATTAACGAGAACCACTTGAGGAGTGGGCTATGCCTCCCAATTCTTGACGAGCTGTTGGATATTCTGACTACCCTCCAGATCCCCATAGCACGATTTCATGTCAATGCGGTGCATTATTTGTATACGTTTTGTATCTTTCTTCGCTAGCATTCAAAGTTGTTGACGGTGGGAGCAGTCAGAGTGATGTACCAGTTTGACTAGGGTGGAGAGTAGGTGTCCCTATCCCCACGAGGACTCCAAATCAGCGACGCCATATATTATTCCGTGAAGAATTGGAAGAATCGATTCTTTTTATATTCATATTGATTCGACCTGGACCTTGGACAGAGATTGGGATAGGGTACCCAACATTTATACTAGGATGCCCACTGACGAGGAGGTTGCTGTAGTGCAGCCGCTTCTAGAGCTGGTGGAGGGCCATCTTCTAAAGTTCCAGAGAGACCATTTGGTTTTTCGAGCTAAGGCCAAGAAAACATGATGGGGACCACCTTCTTCAGAGCAGAAAATGAAGGTGCCTTCCCGTAAGAAAAAGGCAGGCGCCATTACGATCGGGTCTGCCGGCACACCTTCCAGTGAGGAAGCTCCCAAAAGTCCAAGGTAGACGAAGGCGACGACGGTGATGCCTTTTTCTTCTTCCTTGGGGCCAGACTATATTATGTCTTGCCGGTTCACTGGGACCGGAGATAGCTCTAGTGAGGGTGGAGTTGAGGCTGCTGTTGAGGCATATAGGTCCAGTCTACGCTATGCAGTGAGTAGCGCCGTTCTTACTATGCCACATCCGGAGCACTTGGTGGTGCCATCAGAGTCACCCGCAAAGCCTTTAGCCGAGCGGGTTGCTGGACTGTCAGAGGAACCAGCTATCAAAGAGCTCCTGGAGACACCTGCAAAACCTCCTACTGCACAGGTTGTTGGATTATCTGAGGAGCCTGCTGTTGGTGAGCCTCAAGAGGTGCCTGTGGTGCCAACCGCCGGAGAGCTTCAAGAGGCAGTTGGTGTCAGCGTTGAGCTGATGGAGGAGCATAGCACCAGAGAGTCTTAAGGGGCAGTTGGCGTCAGCGTTGAACTGACGGAGGAACCTACCGCCAGGGTGCCTGCTAAGGCAGTGGGATTTACTATAGTGGTGCTGGAAGAGTCTACCCCCAGGGAGCCTGTTGCAGCGGTGGGTCTTACGACGAAGCTGTCAGAGGATTTTACGGCAAAGGCCACTGTTGGGCTTGCTCAAGAGATTTTTGTTTCGAGTCCTCCGCCGCCAGGGTCAATGCCTCGCAGCAGGCCAGTGAGGCCGGAGCCTAGAGTCTAGCAGGTAAAGCTTTGCAACTTTTCTTTTCCTTTTTCTTTCCGTTATTGTGATTTAACATTTTTTGTTTTTGCAAGAGGAGAAAGTAATTGGCGTGGTTAGCAAGGGACTGCACCAAAGAGACCTGACGATCTCTGATCGTGACAGAGAGATCGCCTGGTTGGAGGAGAAGATGTAGCTACTTAAGATGGACCATCTGGATAATATAGCTGCCCTTCAGGCTGTGGTGGCAAGCCTGGAGGAGGAAAATGTGGGGCTAAAGGAAGAGAATGCCAAGCTAAGAGAGGAAGCTGATCAGGCAGCGAGGCGCATTGATCAGCTCTCGGGTCAGTTGACATCATTGGAAAATGAGTTAGCAATTCATATACGTTCCCATGAGGCTTCTGAGATGCTGTGGGTACGGGTATGAGAAGGTGTCAACATCAGTCGGTGCATTACACGGCTAATTGACCCTCATTTTTTGGTTGAATTTCTTGACCCAACAAACCGTTCTATCTAGTGTCGCAAGAGCCTCGTGGGACAACCTCGGAGAGATCAGGGGCCATCACCGCCGTCTCCACTTGGTAGTTCCGCTCCATTGTAGATTTTCCACCCTTACTTTTTGAAGTTGTTGTAATTATGTACACACATAATAAAACGATCATTTTATTGATATTCTGTGTCTTTGTTTTAGTAGTCATTTCTCAATTATTGTTATTGCGTTGTCCGGCCATCACGGTGTGTTGCACGCAAGTTGGCTGTCCGCTTTTCTTGAGATGTTAGCGGCGCTCTCTGATGGACTTAAATCTAGGAGAAGACATCAAAGCAGACCATGATGTCAGATTAAGCATGTTCTTTGCTCGTGAGTTGAGGCTTGGCGGCGCTACCCAAGTGTGAACTTGGGTGGCCGACTTTTGGACGGATTGCTTTTGCTCCTGTCGACCGTCGTTGATTGACGTGCTATCTCCTTATGTAGGAGGTTGTTACGTGTGTTGTTTGAACCCTTTAAGATTTTGATCGCGAACGAACCACTTAAATGACTAATGTTTAATTCGATCGTTAATAGGTCGCTTGGATGACCAGGGTTTAATTACGATCGTTAATAAGCCGCTTAGATGACCACGATTTAGTTACGACCGCTTGTGGGCCGCCTGGATTACCACGGTTTGGTTACGACCGTTAATAGGCCACCTAAATGATTGGGGTTTAGTTACAAGCGGGTAAAAACCCATCCAACTTATGGACAGTCTAAATCGTATAACCCTACAAGCAGACATACATGCATATAGAAAAGAAAAAGAACAAAGTGCAAATAAGAAAGAAAAAATATTCTTTTATTAATAACAAACATTGTGTACATTTACAAGCATGCTGATAGATGACCTACCTATGCTCTTACTGGAAATAGCACTTAAAATGGACCACGTTCCACATCCGTAGAACCAACTTGCCATTCTAGGTTCGAAGTTTGTATACTTCATTCTGTAGGATGGCCGAGACCATAAAAGGGCTTTCCCAACTCGAAAAAAGTTTATTCCGGTTGGTGGTCTTGCTCGTAGCCTCGATGCTTCGCAAGACTATATCCCCAGTTTCAAAGTGTCGCGCTTTTACCTTCTTATTGTAATAGCGTCCGACTCATTGTTGGTGGGCCGCCATCCGCAGCCTAGCAGCGTTGTGTGCTTCCTCTAACAAGTTTAGGTATTTTTAAATTTTTTAAGAGTTACCTTGTGGGTCGAATGATTCAACCCTAAGACTTAGAAGCCCAATTTCGATCGAAATTACTGTTTCAATCCTGTAGCATAGGCTAAAGGGCGTCTTGCAAGTCGGTTCCTTGGGAGTCGTCCGGTAAAATCATAGGCTAAATGGCCTCCAGCTTGGTTTTCAGGCCGTAGAGTAATGTATGGTTTGTGACCTCCACCTGTTCATTGACTTGCGGGTACGCCACTAAAGTGTAGACCAATCTGATGTCTAGATTAGTGCAATACTTGGTGAGGCATTTTCTGGTGAATTGGGGTTCCTTTATCAGTCACTATAACATCAGGAACGCCAAATCTGCTAATTATGCTTTGGCGAAAGAATTGTAAAGCATCATACTCTGTGATCTTGGCCAGCGAGGCGGTTTCGACCCACTTGGTGAAGTACTCGATGCCAACGATAATGAACTTCCTTTGCCTAATAGCAATGGAAAATGGGATGAGAATATCGAGCCCCAATTGTGCTAAAAGCTAAGAAGCTTAAAGGGTCATCAACTCAGCAGGCAGTTGATGGTGAAGATTACCATAGAGCTGGCAATTTTCACAATTCTTCACGAAGTCAAGGGCGTCTTTCTTTGTCGTTGGCCAGTAATATTCCCGGCGCATGATTTTGAACGCTAGGTTTTTTCCGCCGATATGCGATCCACAGATGCTTAGGTGGACTTCGCTCAATGCGTAATCTACCTCCTCAGGAGTTAAGTATCGGGGGTACGGCATTGAATAGCCATGACGATATAGCCGTCCATTGACTATGGTGTTTCAATCGGCCGTTTTCTTGATCCGCTTGGCTTCATCCACATTGTCTCATAGTGCTCCGTCCGCCAGGTATCTCTGGTAAGGCGTCTTCCAGCTCTCCACATCGGAGATTTGTATGACTCCCCGCATGTCCCTCAAATAGTATTCTGAATTTTTAGCTGCCACTACCCTAACAAGTTGGTCGGCATTCCAGTTCTCAATTTGGGGAACGTGGACCAGGGTCACATTGTCAAATCTCCGGCTGGCTTCCTTCACCTTAGCCAAGTATTTGGCCAAATGGGAGTTGCATGCCTTGAAACTTCTGCGAACCTGGTTGACGACTAGCTCAGAATCGCTGTAGACGATCAGTTATTTGGCTGAGCACTCTTTAGCTAGTTTTAACCCGACCAACAGGGTTTCGTACTCGATAACATTGTTGGTGGTCAAAAAATCGAGTCAAATGGAGTATTTCACCTCAAACCCATCAGGGGTCCTTAGGACCACTCCAGCTCCACTGCCTGAGTCCGCAAATGATCTGTCTATGTTAAAGACCCACTCCAACTCCTCCCCGTGCCGTTTTGCATCCTCAGTGGGCGGTTCATCTGCAATTGGTATCGTGGTCTCAACGATGAAGTCAACCAGAGCCTGTCGTTTAATGGCTGGTTTGAGTCAAAATTTAATGTCAAACTCTCCCAATTCGATAGCCCACTTTACCAGCCGTCTAGAAACGTTGGATTTCTATAAAATACCCTTCAGAGGTTGGTCAGTCAGAATGACTATACGATGAGCCTGGAAGTAAGGCCTCAGTTTTCGGGCGAAGAAAACAAGTACCAAGGCTAACTTCTCTATGCGTGGGAGCGCATCTCAGCGCCGGTCAACGTCTTACTCACATAGTAGACCGGCTGCTCAGAGTCGGAGTCTTAGTGTATGAGGACAGAGCTGAGAGTCACCTCCGACGCTGCCAGGTAGAGGTATAGCTCCTCTTCGTCCTTTGGTGACATCAGCAACGGCAAACTGGCCAGGTACTGCTTTAATTTGTCGAAGGTTGCTTGACATTCTACAGTCCGATGGAATCCATTTGCTTTTGTCCCCATCAGAGCCTTGAACAAAGGCTAGTACTTATTCCCTGACTTAGCCAAGAAGCGGGACAAGGCTGCCAATCGTCCGGTTAGCCTTTGGACATTTTTTACACTTCGAAGCGGAGTCATGTCCATAAGGGCATTGATCTTCTCTGAGTTTGCCTCGATCGATCATTCAAAGATGATAAAACCCAAGAACTTCTCTGAGAATATTCCAAAGACGCACTTAGAAGGATTTAGCCTCATCTGATGCGCGCAGAGCACCTCGAGGGACTTAGCTAGATCACGAATATGGTCACTGGTGGTCCTGCTCTTAACGAGCATATCGTTGACGTACACCTCCATATTGCGGCTGATCTGCTTTTTGAATATGTTGTTCACGAGCAGTTGGTAAGTGGTACCTGTGTTCTTTAGACATAGGCATGACCTTATAATAGTAGGTGCCTTGGTCTGTCATGAACGAGGTGCTCCTCGTCCTCCGAGCTCATCCGGATTTGATTGTAACCCGAGTACGCATCCATGAAGTACAGCAGCTCGTGTCGGG
The DNA here is from genome assembly GCA_025585075.1 of Nepenthes mirabilis. Taxonomy (NCBI): domain Eukaryota; kingdom Viridiplantae; phylum Streptophyta; class Magnoliopsida; order Caryophyllales; family Nepenthaceae; genus Nepenthes; species Nepenthes mirabilis. Next base: position 8,109 of record JAODPA010026325.1, read on the forward strand.
ATGTTTAGTTCACCAGTAGGTCAATTCAAGGTAAAGGGAAGCTGTCGTTTGGGTAAACTTTGTTAACATCGGTGAAGTCAACGCACATTCGCCATTTTTCGTTACTTTTCGTTACTAGGACGACATTGAAGAGCTAGTTCGGGTACCGGACTTCTCTGATGAAGTCGGCGTCCAACAATTTCTTTACTTCCTCCAAGATGGCGAACGGCTTCTCCATGGAGTGGTTCCTCCACTTCTACCTGACGGTCTTGCGGTCGGGATTGAAGCCCAACTTGTGGACCATTACTACAGCCGAAATCCCAGGCATGTCAGCGGGAGTCCACACATAAATATCAGCGTTCTGTCGCAAGAACGTGATCAGCTCGTTACGCAGTGTCCCGATGAGTGAGCTCCCGATCTGTACACACCTCTGCGGATTCTCCGGATTCAGTGGGATTAGATCGGTAGCCTCATCAGACTATGCCTACTAAAGAGTTGCTTCGTCATGATGGTCAAAATCTCCGGCCGTCTTGGTGCTGTCACTCGGTACGATTTGAGACGTGTAACATGTCCGTCCAGTGATTTGGTCACCCAGCACTTCGCCTATACCGCAGGCTGTCGGAAACTTCATTTTGATGTGCGGTATTGAAGTGATAGCTTTGAACGCCGTTAGGCACAAGCGGCCTAGTATTACACTATATACAGAAGGCAGGTCGACGACTAAGAATGTGAGTGTATGACTTGTTATTCTTGGATACGTGCGCAAAATGACCTCCAATTGGATCGTTCCTTAGACGGCCACTGATTCATTATTAAGGCCATAAAATGGGCCTTCGGTAGGTTTTAATTAACTAATTTTTAGACCAAATTTAAAAAACGTATTGAGGTAAAGCAAATCACAGGACCTTCCATTATCAATAAGAACTCATTTCAATTGATAGTCAACGCTACCGTCTGAAATGAGTACGGATACAACAAGGGGATCTACATGGGGGGAAATTACATGACTCAAATCATTATCGCTAAAGCTAATAACATTGTTTTCTATGCGTTGTTTCTTCTGCCCTGGTTGCTGCTTCTTGCGATCCGTTGGGGTCTTAACCAGCCAGGTTGCTATCATATTGACCACTCCGACTACAACCCGGTTCCATAATTAGGAAGGGTCTGGTTCTTCCCCACCTGAGGCTCCAGAGCCCTGCCAATGGCTCCTAATGAACCTGACGAAGTGACCCCTCTGAACAAGCTCCTCAATCTTCCACTGAAGTGTCTTGCAGTTTTTCGTGAAGTGTCCGAAATATCGATAGAAATCAAAGTACTTGGCTAGATTTCCTCCCTCTGCTTTCTTAAGTGGTTTTGGCTACCTAAGGAACTTCTCCCCTAGGATCTGCATGAGAACATTGGAGCGCATATCGGTTAAGGGAGTCAGGTGAATCAACCCATAGTCGCTCCGTTCTGGTGCTCCAATCTTGTGCTGCTTCCAATGGGAGTGATCATCGTCGTGGTACTTCTTTCCTACAGTTGGAAAAGAGCGAGGTTGTTCGGTCCGCTCGGGATGTTTAGTCTCATTGGCCTCTTCTGCTATTGCGTAGGCCCTGGTGATAGATTCTACCTTATGAAAGGTTTGCGGATTCTTATGCGCCGGGTGCCTAAAGAAGTCCCCATGCGTTAAGGCAAAGAAGAAACTGTCAAGCTTCATCTTTTCTGTGAGCCTGGGGATTCTTCTGACCTCCGTCACGAAGCGATCCAAGAAATTCTACGGATTCTCTCCCTACTTCTACTTGATATGAGAGAGATGCAAGGCTACTTCTTTTCTTGGCGGCTGGAGGTGTATTGGGCCAAGAAGAGATTAGAAAGCTTTTGAAAGCTCCAGATTGAATCTGATGGGAGACGATGAAATCAGATGCAGGCGTCTCCCTTCACCATAAAAGGGAGGTAGCGGCAGATGGCTGCGTCCTCCAACCCTTGTAAACTTAGATAGGTGCAAAAGTGATTGAGAAAATCCATTGGATCAGCGCTTCCATTGTAAGAGTTAAGGGTTGGCATCTTAAACTTAGTCGGTATGGGACGGTTCAAGATCTGTGCCGTGAAGGGAGATTTATCCAGAGCAATGGCGTGTTCGTCATTCTTGAGCACGCGTTTCAGGATTTCCTCTACCCTCAAATTTGTAGGGATTGCGTCACCAATTCTTTTGGAGTTGAAATAGGTTCTCAACTCCGTCCTTTCTCTGACATGGCGAGTAGTCGACCGGCTATTACTACCAGCGGATCTAACGATCCTAGAGGCTCCTTCCTAAGCCCGAGGGGAGGCGTCCGCCTGAGAATATCGGGGATTCATTCGTTCTGGACTCTCCTCCGGAGTCCTGCTACCCAAATATTCTTCGAGCCTTGAACGGATTTGGGCGTATTAGGCCAGCGGAGCCTGAGTGTTGCCCAATCTCCTGGCCTTCTTGGAGGGTTTCTTTTTATTCTAGCCTTACCTCCTGGACGCTCAAGCAGGGATTATTATGGGCGGAGCCTCCTACTGCGCGTTTTTCTGGCAGGAGTAGAGCATCTGGAGTATTCTGTTCATATTACTCATGCTCTCCGTCAGATTCTGGAAAAATGGTGCTGGCACACCATTGACTACCCCGTTGACCTGGTTACCAGCAGCGTGGCCCTGGTCGGGTAAGGTCACGTTTCTAATGGGCTCGCTATCTTGCACCCTTATATTCACTATTCTGACTGATGGAAAATGATGCTGAGAGAGTGAAACTGAGCGAAGTTGTAGAGAAAAGTGGCTAGCTTTTTGCAAGCTTCCCACAGACGGCGCTAATGATGCGGCTTGGATTCAAATTTCGAACAGATTTGGATCAAGTCGATTGTCTGAGTCCGACTTCATCCATTGGGTCTGGATCCTGCACACCATAACTATGAACAAGAGGTCAGGTAACGGCGAGGGGTTGTTCCACCGTGAACACTCTGATACTCAAGTCAACAAACAACCTTTGAATTAAGAATGCCAAAGTAAATAATGTAAGGAAATATAAATAGTGTTAGAGATGGATGAGTGCCCCCATTGAAAGAGGCTTCATTGGCTCATGAAAAGTGCTAGCTCTAAGCACTGTGTTCATTGGAAACGGAGTGGCAAAGAGAGTGAGAGCGTTTGAAGTCTGAAAGCATGTGAGCTTTTCTGCAGAGAGCTTTTGTGGGCAAACAAAAGTGTGCCTTGTAGTGAGGGTTTCATGGCTTTTTATAGTCGCTGTACTGGGCGGCCTTCCTTGTGCAAAAAGGCGTGATTCCCGTGTTCTGTTGGGTTCACTACCTTTTCTGGCATTGAGCTTTATGGCAATAACGGTCATTGCCTTGATCGCTTTCCTTATGCAAACGAAAGATTAAATCTTCTGGAAACCATGGGGGAAAAACAACAATTAGTCCGCTTGATCTCACTGCTCGCCAATAATTTATAATCCATAAAAACTTAACTGGTGTATGAGCTCAGGTAAGTACATAACACGTACACGAGGAAAAGTTTCTAATAAAAAGGGGTAGAGTAAGTTTGAAGGAAGAGATACTTACGCATCTCCATGATAAGAGGCAACAGATTGAGGTCGCTTAGTTTGAGACCCCATGTACACATCTTTCCTTGACCTCTTCATCTTCCCAACAAAAGAGACTATCAACTCTGTCTATTAATGTTTATATTTATACCCTCTTCAACAAATAATGCTCATTCTCCGATCAATCCTCCTCAAAATAATGTGACACCAAAAAGTCACCCATTCACCATTTAAAAAAGACAAAACCAAAAGCGTAAAGCAGATCTAACACCAAAAAACCAAAAGAGAGAGATGAAAACAACATAGCAAATAGCAAATCAACACCAACCATTTCAAACAGATCACGAATTCTGCACAAGGAACGAGGTAAATTGCATTGCCTGAAAATTAAGCAACGACAATGATGATTGCTGAAAATAAAAACCAAATTAAAAATCGAAACGAAAGTTTGCGAACTTCGAGAAAAGATCGCTCACTGTTTTTTCCAGAAAGAAGAAAAAACTGTTTTCTTAAGCACGCTCTCTTTGCAACAAACAACAAACGAAAAGAGCTGAATGTGGTGTTGTTCGTTTTTTTCCTGTGTCCGGGTGTGTAATCAAAAACAAAGAATCGAAAACAAAAACAGTTCTTGCTGAAGGAACCAGAGAAAGAGAGGGTTCTAGCGGTGATTTCGGTGATGTGATTATGGTGGATTTGTTAATGGCGATTTACAGATGAAGCATGAAAAAATTAAAACGCTGCCCACATCGCATCACACCTGCAAAGTAGCATATAGGGTGAGATCGAGGGCGGTCGTTTGTTATATAATCGGCTGTCCTCCAGCCGGTAGCCTGTTAGTCTGCTAACGGGAGATAGGCGGTTAACCCGTGGACTTCGCCGTTGTTGTTATTCGTTTTTTGCTTCTCCGTTGACTTGCCGTATAAAACGTAAGTCGATTTTTATTTATTGATTTTTTTCCAAAAAAAAAAAAAAGGAACACAAATCCTATAAAATAACATATAGATTTTAAATTGATTTTTTGATAAATTGACGGAGAATATACATAACTGTAACCTTTTTAGAATATTATTTCAAAGATTATACTTAAATATTTCC
>JAODPA010026335.1:0-12718 GCA_025585075.1 Nepenthes mirabilis
AATTAAATATCACACGCTGTATTAAATTAAGTAACTAAAAAAATGAATATCTTAAAAGTTAATATTCATTTGCCAAAAAAATATAGAACTCAGATTTTCCCCTTGGAAATTGACGGCTGGCGACGACGGGGCAGACATACGCGACAAACAAATCTCTCGCTGCTCACTCCGGTCAGCTACGATCAACAGTAGCTCCGTCTTTTCAAGTCGCCGCTGAAAGACCGCCATTGCCGGCGAAAAAACAAAGATCGATGGCCTTACTGATTCGGAACTCAATCAGAAACTTGTTAAAGTTGTCAATTCACTCGACTTACTCATTATCAGGATCATTCGGCCACGCTATTGCTGCCAGTGCTGGTGGTGGTGATGTGGACTCCTCGATCACCGTTGGCAGCGTCGTTAAGGGTGGTGCGAAGTCGATTTCCTACTCAAATGCTTCAGCTTCGTCCTATAATTTGAGCGGCGGATCTTCTTACATGCGGGGTGTTATGTTTACACATCCAAATCACCCTCTCACTATCGAAGACTTCCATATGCCTCGCCCTAAAGCCAATGAAATTCTCATCAAAACAAGAGGTAAGTTTTGAGTCTTTGATTGTTTTTTTTTTCACATTCTGTTCTGATCTAAGAGCCTGTGGAGGATGTGATTTTAGCTCCAGCTGCATGGTGGAATGTTGTTATGGTAACATGGACCGAATCAAGAATGAGAAAACTGCGTTAAAATCCGCAAACACCTACAAGGTATGATTAGGTATTTTTATGCAAAATTAAAAAATTTAAATACTTAAAAATAAATTATCGCCATTCAAATTCATACATATAGTAATTTAAAAGGAGTAAAATAGTCAAAATAGGATTTGGAGATAAAGGAAAACTCAAGAACATTGTATGGCGAAAAAACCATCTTGATTGTTAGTCATCAACAGTAAAATTTACAATATGAGCGGGGTCAACTTACATGCCGACTTGAGTGACTTAGGACACTCGACTAACTAATGTACTCCTTAGATCCGGAGATCTGTAGTGACCGAGATACTTCTGGTTTCCCCCGGTAGATCTCTGAAGAACTGACAATTCTTCAAACAAAGATGCCAAATCTAACTTAGACTCCCATCACTACACTAGGTAGAATTGCAGACTCATTCACATGTTAACACAAAATTTTGTGGGGACGATTACAACGAACATACACCCACACTCCTGCCATAAAAAAAAGAACTCTCACAGAAATACATGGTTTCATCTAAGAATTGAACAAATCTTCATCTTCAGAATCTTAGTAGTCTTCTTCCTTTTTGCAGTATTCTCTCCGCTATCTTTTCCACGGACCATCTGATCTCTATATATAGGTAATAGAAGCCAGCTCCACAGAATCTCCAAAGTCATTCAAAGTTGTGGATAGTGGCATGGAAAATCGATTTCAACTTGAGCTGCTAAGTAGTGCCTGTCTTGCGGTTCAGCATTGGACTCCTTTAGCTGAAGTTGATCTCTAGCGGTTGTCCTTCTGTTCAACACTGAACATCTCCATTACACACCTGCAGCATGAATTGTTGTCTTGTGATTGTACTGCGGTTTAGCGCTGGACATCTCCTCTACACATCTGTGGCATTAGTTGTTGTCTCACAATTGTCATGCGGTTTTGCACTCGACATCTCTTTCAAATATATAATATGAGCTACTATCTTGTGACCACCCAGTGGTTCACTTCTGAACCTCCACAACTTGAGCTATTGACTAGTTATTGTTCTGCTTGAACTCCTTATATTTGAACCAACTTAATTTTATAATCCTATTCCTGAAACATAACTTATTGAATGGCTAGGCTAACATATACCTTATGTTTGACTGGAGGGAATAAGGTGAGAATAGAATTTTTATTCCCAGAGAATAGATATTCCTCCGTTTGGTTGCAAATTTAATCAGAAATAAATATTCCCGCGATCCCGCCATTTGTGGAAATGGTTATTCCCACGTATTCGGGAATAACAATTCCCATATAATAATAATAATAATANGAGGTAGCCTAAATTAGGAAAGTTATAATAATGATAATTACAGAAATTGTCTAAATTAAAAGATATCAATTATTTAATTCAAGAATGATATTATATATATGCTGATATATAGAAGTAGCCTTAATTAAAAGATAGGGATCTTCTAATTTAGAAAGAATATAGTATAGTTAATAAAAAAGGATATTATGTCCTTAATAATGTGTCTTTTGAAAGTATATTTCAAAGTTTTGTGTGGATCATGAATCACGTCGAGCCAAAACTTTTACAGGAAATTATCACTACCTTAAGAGTAATTAAACATGTTCTTGTTGTTCTCAATACATTCAGGATTGGACTTCCAGCATTATAAACTTCTCAGTTTTCATCCTTCTTAACTTTCAGCACTTGTTTTCAAACATCTACACTTGTATCACACTGATCAGTCCTTAAACAAAAGCCACCAACAATGATGGTTGGAATGAATGTATCCCATCCACTGTTGGAATGGACTGAAGTTGCATTTCTCAAGAATGAGTTATCATTCTTGTTTTGTAAATTCACAATGATTTATTGATAAACTGATCTTTTTGTGTGCAGCCTGTGGAGTTTGCCACTCTGATCTGCATGTGATAAAAGGTGAACTTCCCTTTGCCAGCCCTTGTGTCCTAGGCCATGAGATAACGGGTGAAGTAGTGGATCATGGCCCACTTACTGACAACAAAATAGTTAAAAGGTTCATTGTATAACTTTATGACATTTTTTTTTATCATAATCCTATTGCTTCCTTCAGTATACAATATCGATATGTACCACACTTACGTATGTTTGCTGACTTTTCATCTAATAAAGCTGAGAATTTCTTGTATTGGTGATAATTTTCAAAGATTTCCTATTGGATCTCATGTTGTTGGAGCTTTTATTATGCCCTGTGGTAGCTGTTCCTTTTGTTCAAAGGTGATTATATTCGTTTTTTTCTTTCTACTCTCCATATTGTCTGCATGCTATGTAATATTCTTTTTGGTATCAACAGGGCCAAGATGATCTGTGTGAAGATTTCTTTGCTTTTAACCGGGCTAAAGGAACTCTTTATGATGGTGAAACAAGGCTGTTCCTGAGAAGCAATGGTAGTTGTTCTCTTCCACACTACATTTACAGACTTGCTCTAACAGCCTTTACTATTGTTATACTGGCTACTGTAGTTGATGTCAGTTGATGTAATTAGGGTTTTTTTTAAATGCCCAAGTAGCCCCTCTAGAAGGGGATAAATAGGAAAATTAGTCAGATCACGTAAAATATTCCCATATAAAATCCAATCAATGTCCAACTGTTATACATCAGTGAAGTACATGTACATCTCAATATAAACTCTTTGAAGTGCTAATTAGCAAAATTTATGTTGAGAAACAAATTAGACAGTTTTAATGTGACACATAAATATTAAGCATACTCTGATGAGTAGATAATCAGTGCAGGTGAGCATTTATAAACACAATTGGAAGAAATGAGCAGAATCACAAATAAATGAGAGAGAGAAAATCAAGCTCAGTGATTTAAGGTGGTTTGACTCCTTTATCCTTCTTCACCCCAAGAGTCTTGATGCTTAAATTCTACTATTGGAGATCCTATTCTCTCCAGGTGAAAAGAAATCCTAACTAGCTCGGTGGGTCAAGGAAAACCCTTTTAGACTTCTTTATTCAAGTGGGTAAAGAGGAATACTATCAACAATATCTTCCAATAAATAAAAGTCCGATCAGAAGCCTAGTAGTTTTTTCTTCTGTTGCTTTATTTGGATGAGGTGATTACTTGTTCTGGGATATGATGGCAATGAGTATTTTTTTTTTTTTTCAATTCGGGAAGTCATGGTAGGAAACAAAAGAGGGAAATGACGCCCTTGTAGGAGTAAATTTTCTCTGAGTTAATTCACCCATGCAAAAACTTCCAACTGGCACTATTATCAAATCTGAGCTCTATCATACTTTAAGTCCATGCACTGTCCTTGAGTATTTGTTCAGCTGATTTTCTGCAAACCAGCATCTATTGCAGTATGGAACGATATGTATTTTTCAAGATCTGGAATTTTCCCAACTACCTTTAGATGGACATTTCTCATTCCTCTGTCCTCTTTACTACGATTTTCATTTAAGTCCACAGAAAATGACTTTTACAGGAGATCCGCAATGAGCAATCAAATTTCTTTATCCGGCGTTGACAAGATTATATGAGATCTTCAATTTAGAATATAATACTAGGTATAACTATTGCAAAGTCATAATATAACTTTGGTCTGATGGCCTGACTTTTTGCTATACTTTTTCTTTTTTATATTCAGATTGTGCATCCTATGTCCTGCAGGGAAGCCTGTGTACATGTACAGTATGGGAGGCCTTGCAGAATACTGTGTGGTCCCAGCTCATGGGTTAGCTATACTGCCAGATATTTTGCCATATACTGAATCTGCAATTTTAGGATGTGCAGTTTTTACTGCATATGGAGCCATGGTTCATGCAGCTGGTATATGTGGTGGGGACTCCGTTGCTGTGATTGGAATTGGGGGTGTTGGCTCCAGGTATGAGCTAAAACTTTTGGACATTAGATTATACCTGCTTGCTTCAACATTATTTCATCGAATTACCAACCTCTAGCACTTCATCTACTTCTAGTAAATGACTTTTCTTGTACCTGCGAAATAAGGGCTTTCTTTACCTTTATCTGTTGGCTGCTTGAAGCAGTCTGTGAAAGTAATGCCAATTGTCAGGCCATTGAAATTGGGCAGTTCTATTAACATAGAGAAGTGTTAATTGAATTTATTGAAGTAACTTATAGCAGTATAGATGTCCCGCCATGAAATAAATGGTGGAATGAGATATAATAATGCCCCAAATATGTCTGGTTGGAGGAAATAGTTTTGATAGCAAGACTATAAATAGCCTGTGTGGCGATCGAAGTAAATGAGATATTATATTATGTGGTGTAAAAAATACAGGAATGGATATAGATATTGTTTGTTTATAAGTAGGTGCTATATAAAATGGTTTTAGCATTTTCAAGAGGCTATCTATGCAAAGTTATGGGCACCTCTGTTCTCATTATGGTAAATTTACATTTGCGTACTTTGAATCATTTCGCCTGGCATAATTACCATTCTTCTACTTTTGTTGTTCTTATTTTGTTCTTGTTCTTGTAGTTTGTAAATCACCTACATGGGTGCCACTGGCTAGGGGATACCATGCCTGTCCAACAAGTTTGCAGAAAAAAGCACACAATAACAAAATCATAATTTCTGGAAGCTTAGACAGTTTAAATTTGTAGTTAAAAGAAAATGTTTTTATCCCACCAAAAAAAAGTTCTGCCATTCAGTCTACCGTCTTGAATAGCATAACAGAATTGCTAGAAGTGGCTGAGTTCCCTTGTAGCCAAGTGAATCAAACCAAACCAAGCCTTTGTCCACTATGTTGCATTCACTACATGAATTCTTTGTCTCTGTTCCACTCTTTTGTTGGTGACTAGCTCCAAATTTCTAGCATAGTGAATGGAAAAAACTCAACACTCAAGTTATTTTTCTTTTTCAAATAGCTAGATCTGAAGTTGAACTGAGCATATTCTGGCGAATTGATGAGCACCTGCCAAAGCCATATACAACAGACGGTAGTTTTTTTCCCTTTTTGGAAGAACCAGTTCTGAAGCTGAACCCAGGATATTCCTGCAAAATCATGAGCACTTGCCCAAGCCATATAAGCTCATGATTGACCTAGTATAGATGCACATTCCACCAGTAACATCTGTGTCCATCTCGAATCCACTCTTCTGCTAATTATCATGTGTCAAATTACTTTCCCACAGCTTCTCTTGCCACGAGAGCCCTAGTGGGACATTAGATTTCCAAATTATTCTCCAAAGAACAAAAGACTGAACTTTTCTGCATAAGAATATGAAATATGAAGCATCTGAAATACAACCTTTTTGGGGTCTGAAAAACTCCATCCTCATCACACATACCAAGAGAATACTACTGCAACAATTCCAAAACCTTCTGAAACATTACAAATATATCATACTGAATCATTCTGATCAGAATCAGGCTCCAGGTAGTTTCTGTCCATACTGACTTTCCCAGTGGTGTACATGATACATCTATGGTCCTGTAATGTTCTTTATCAGATTTGCTTCTCGTGTCAAGAATCAAGAGGCTGACAAGTGCAACAAACACCAAAACTAATTTTTTCTTTTCTATGTGTCAATTTTTGCTCTGTAATTGATTTATTTGTTATGAAGTGCTTTCATATTTTTAGTTCATTAAAGGAGACAAGGAAAATATAGATCTCGAGTGTGACTCATGGTGGAATTCCTCAGTCAAGGTCAAGGGAAACTGGATGCTTTTGGCAAACAGAAGTGAGGCCTCTCTTTGTTGGGGCAAGTCTTAGTTGAAGATGCACACTCGTAAAAAATGCATTGTTTTATGCCTTACAACAGAATTTTAATTTTGTAGGTGATCTGTTTTGCATGAACATGACTAGAAATACATGTCTCAGTTGTTTGCAGATTGCACGATCCTTTGGTGCCTCTGTCATTGTTGCTGTGGACATTAGCGATGAAAAGCTGCAAAAAGCTATGGCTGCTGGGGCCACTCACACTGTAAATGCACAGCAAGAAGATGCTGTGGAAAAGATTAAAGTAGCACACTTGTCCTTCCTCTTCAGAATTTTTGATATTGTTAGCACACTAAATTTGATTTTTTCACTCGAAGTTGAACCTATGCTTGCACACACAGACTTATATTTCCTAATTTGATGCCTACATAAGCAACAAGTCTAAGCTCAATTGTTCGTTAAATGGATGTGAAAACAACTGAATGCGCATTGACTTTAGTTCTTCCTTCCACAATTTTGATCTTGCATGTTTTACTTTTGGTAAGTTCTCACGAGAAAGATAACAATAATATTAACGCCTTAAGTCCAACAGGAATTATCAGAGTCCTCTCTAACCACTAGCTTGATTTATGTCAACATTTTAAGTTGAAGTATGGTCAACAGGAATTACAAGTTTGCTCGTTATTGCCTCTAAACTAATCAAATAACTCTTCCTCACTCGTTCAACTATATTAATTTTCATTAATTTCACATTATTTGGTCATGTTACATCTCTCTTGGTGAAGATTTATTCTCATTGCACTTGTTTTGATTTGACAAGATTATCTCGTTATTAAATTGCTCATAATGATGAGATTTTGTCCTGTTCTATATATAAGATCTTCTGTGCAAGAGGAAATCTACTGAGTGGAATTATAACAAGAATCTAGCTTCATTTTCTCCCATTCAGTACATGTATTTCAATATAAAATTTAGGTGATCTCCACATCTCTTATTGGCATGTTTCTCCTTTAAATAGAGGGAAAATTAGTTAGTTTTATTAGAAAAGTACTGGAACTTGGGCACATGAAACTTCTGGCAGTGATGCCCTAGGTGCAAGATTGAATTTCATGTAGTAAAGTGGTTTGTTTAGGAAGGGCAGTACAGAATAGTTCTGATATTTAGGGACACACACAGCTCTCATGCTCTGGTAGATGTTATAATATTTGCTGATTGGTATGGCCTATGTGGTCTCTTTTCTGCCAATTATAGCGAATAGGAGTAAATAATATAGTCCATTTTTCTTCCTCAGCACTTAAATTTAACTTGTGACCACCCTCTATCCTTCAATTCCTGGGGAAGTTTAAAAAATGAGGGACTTCTTCAGTTTACAAGTTCCGCCTTCACATCACTTTATATCATTTATGTCATGGACTATGTTTTGATAGGTTCTTGTCATGATAAAATTTCACTATTCCATCTGATTTTTTTATTTGTAGCTTTGAGAGAGAGATTGACCCACTAAACATGCGTGTGAGAGAGAGGCCGTGATAATTGGCTAGCTGTTAACATGTTATTCTGTGCACAAAAATGTTCAATCATTCAGTGTACAGTTATCAGATTCACCGAGATTCCTAGCACTGCATATGTGACCTCAGATGTAGTATACAAAAGTTTCATTATTGATAAAATATTGTAGTTGCAAATCAAGATCTATGACCTAGTACAGGATGTTTGGTGTGTAGTGGGGTAGCTGAATCTGGTAACTATGATATGGAGTTGCATGGGTTAAACCTGGGTAAAACCTGACTTGTTATTTGTCCTTTGATTGCCGCTTACAGATCTTCTCATGTTATGGAAACTTTACCTTGTTTGATTGTTCTTTATGCATAGAGGTTTATCTTCCTTGAGACGTTTAGTCTTGTTGTTTTTACAGTATTCAGTTGGTTTCTCTGCATTGTACATGGGTATCACGCTTTCAATTTCTAGCTGATGAATGACCTCTGTTATGCATCGAGAAAATGAACTAGCATTACTTACCATGAAAAGAATTTTGTTCCTATGGCCTCTCCATAAAATTCCTAATAATAGGGCTAAAGAATATGTCCTCGGAATAAAAGCCTTAATTATGGGTTTCAAATACAATCTTTGATATTTTCTGCCAGAGAATTCAGAAGTGCAAATTTTCTGGTTTCCAACCCCAAGGAGGAGGAAAAGATTACTAGTAAATAGTAAACGGATGATATTGTAATTCAAGTTGTTATTGCACATAGTCATGCTTGCTGAAATTATAAAACAAAGAGATGATCTCTGCGGCTAACAGACTTGGTCAAATTTGATTTTCGTTCTGTTATGAAGTCTCAGTTTGATGATACTCTAGGGTCTTTGAAATTTGAGTATAGCTTTTGGTCACTACGATCAGCTTATTGACATATTTTGTATTCTAGACAAAGACAGGGTTGATAAGCATTCTTCTGTTCTATTTTGTAAATTTGCTGTGTATTTTTTTCCTTAACCATAACTTGTCATTTATGACTATAGCATACCTTAACCGTAACTGTAAGTTTGGTGTGTACTTTTTAAACACTATAGCTGTCACTTCTAAAGTGAAAAACGGAATAGCAAACACTTTAAAGTTGAAAATTCTTCGCATTTAGGACGTGTATAACATTTTTCTTTTACACCTCTTTCTAACTTGATAAACTTTGAATCTTTATTCCTTATCTATTCTACCATGCAATGAAATATCGGCCAATATACTGATATGAATTGATGTTGGCCCCTTGATACCGATATTTCTTGATATTATATCAAAATTACGATATGTTACCGCATCTATGATATATCAAATAGTATTTTGAATATTTGCCTATATTTTCTAATATATCAGCTGATACTTTCACTTCAGATTCTGATGTACAAAAAGTTGTGTCTGATATCGATATATATCACTTGATTGGTTTTTGTTTTGTCCTACTCTGTCATTGCAGGGATTTGCTAAATCACTTGTTTTTTTCACTATTAGATCACTTAATGCACTGAACAATGCTTTTTTACACTTTGTATCATAAACTTGTTTTCTGATTGCATTTGACAGGAGATTACTGGAGGGTTTGGTGTTGACATTGCTGTTGAAGCATTGGGAAAACCAAGGACCTTCCTTCAGTGCACACAAAGTGTACGCGATGGTGGAAAAGCTGTCATGATAGGACTTGCTGATTCCAGGGCAAGAGGAGAGGTTGATATAAACCGTCTTGTTCGTAGACAGGTGCATATATTTTGATCCCTACCTTTTGTACAATTTTCTTAAGATATTCATACCTTTATGGCCCATTTGGTTCATGGACATGCAAGTAGAGGAATGAGGTATAAAATGGATAAATGCAGTAGAGTTGTTAGTTAATTAGTTAACGGTGGGTTAACATTCTCCACCATATTCATTCGTATCCATTCATTTTTATGCCAACATGCTCGCTAGACAAGAAACTAAGGGGTTCAATTCCCGAATTTTGCACATTGATCATGTTCAGCTTACTGATCTTGCAAATCTTAATCATTGTACTTGCACAATTCAAGGGACTTTTAAGTCTTGGAATCAATTAAACAGTTCACTGTTAGTTTTAGATCTTAATGGTTGCACATGCATAACTTAAAAATACTTTTAAACCTTCCCGAGGCGTGACAGCAGAGATAGGATCTGAAGCTTAATCTTGAAACTGAAGTGACCGGAGACTCTGCCATTGACTTATGAAATAACTTGGTACAAGTGCATTCCAATCAGGCAGCAAAACTTTAGCTCTCTCTATAAAAACTGGTCTTAACCCCACACGTTCGATAGTTGATTTATGTTACCAAATGGGTCTTCTTCTATTTCATTTTCAAAATGTTATATCACCTTTAGTTTTCGCTTTGTAACTTCATGCAGATGTTCCAATCATCTCAAGTAATGCATTCTTCTCGAGCCCAGTCAGCTGTGTATCTGTGCGTTATTGCGTTTTTTCCTTGTCTATTTGTGTCTTAGATGTCTTTGTCAATTCATGCTCGAAGTAGCATACATCATTCATGGCTAATTTGAGACAAGTATAATGGTCAGTTCTGTTGGTGATTTCAACGGTGTTGCCACAATACATCACTACAGCCAGAATATGCTCGTGGCACCATCGTCCCTTCCATTGATGTGTGCCTACAAGTGGGTGCGTAGACACAAGTGTCCCTGTGCCAAAATATACCTAACAACATAGTTTCATGCAGCCAATTTTTTGGTATTTACATCGTAAAAGAAGATTGCGAAATTGATGAGGAAATCCTGAAAATTTAATTTATTAGTTTATTTTATTAGATTTGCTTTCCTATTTTTTTATATCTTGTAAATTTATACTTGCTTTTTTAGTTAACATAGAATTAAGGTGTCTTTATATAAGGAGTCAAATTTTATTGTTTTAGGAATAATTGATGAATTGAACTATAATTCAGTGATTTTTTTTTCTTCTTTCCCCCAGTATTCTCTATTCTCTTCTCTACTTCTCCCTTTTCTCTCTTTCCCTTCCTTCCATTCATTGTTATTTAAAAAGCTTCCAAGACTGAGGAAAGGACATTTTAGCGACCAAGCACTATATTCCTTCTCCAGCAGACTATATGCTGGGGTTGATCATGTGCTTGTTTATTGATATAAAATAATTAATATTTTGAATATTAATTGATGTATCATATTACCGATACAACTTATCCCAATTTTTTTATAGTATCAGAAAATATCCATATTAGAGGCCCAAGACCAATATTTCATTCCATAAATCTGTCATTTGTAGCAGTCCAAAGGATCATTGCATGATTCTAGCTGCTTTGTCTATATATATCTCGATTCTCCTACTCTGGCCGTGTTGCTTCTTTTGTGCACCGTGGTGGTGGTTTTTTTATTTTGGTGGGGGTGGGGAGGAATGGGAACCAAACACTTTCTATGGTTGTTCCTACCTTTAGCCGATGGTGATATTTCTAGTGAAGGTCTGTTGTAATCCTGTTCCTGACAATCCAGCGATGTTCTTTTCTGCACAGGTTAAAATTATTGGCTCTTACGGGGCACGAGCGAGACAAGATCTTCCGAAGATAATCAAACTAGCAGAGACGGGTGCATTCAATCTCACAGAAGCTGTTTCAAGAAAGTACAGATTTGAAGAGGCGGGCAAAGCATACGAAGATCTTGATCGGGGAAGTATTCTCGGCCGAGCTGTGGTCGACATTGCATAGTGTGAGCCTCAGTTTGACAACGTTGCGCGGTTCAGCTCACCGCATTTGAATTAAAATAAGGAGGTACTATCTGATCCATCCATCTTTCTCCTGTTTCAGCAACTCAATCCCACCAATCAATCTTGGTTTCTTCAATAAATAAATATTTATTCTCTAAGAATACTTAATTCCTCCTGTTGTTAGAATTTTTGGATTTGAATAATTATCATCTATTATGAGTATTTGTTATTAAAAAAGTGAAAAAACAAAGAAAAAACCTAACCAAACCAACAAAACCACGACCATGACGAGCCAACCTGACCGATCTATGCTCATCTAAGTAGATAGAAAGCATTCTTTGGACTCATTTTCTCTTGTTCTTCAAAGCACGGAGTATCCGGTTGTGAAAATTTGGCATTTACCATTTGTGACTGCATCAATGACTTAAAAAGCGCCCCTAGTGATTCAGCCGATTCTTGTGTTTTTACCATTAATTGTGTTAAAACCGAGTTAATCTAGTTTTCTTGTAGATTTATTACAATTCTTGACCCACCCTCACGCGATAAGAGGAATATTCGTTCCAGTTCCATGCAAGCTAGTTGTTAGCCTCTTGGCGTGGTGTGACTCGCACCCGAGTCTTGTGTCATGTAAGTCACACAAATAAGCTCAAGCATGGCAAGAGAGTCGGGTATGGTTAGCTCGGCTCGGTTGATTCTGGTGATTCAGCCAGGGGAGTTTTGCTCTGGGGATTAGGTCACATAACAGCTTGACTAAGTATGTTCGGATAAATGTCCAAAATATATATAGATTGTGACGCAATCGTAAACCTTAGCCTGTTAACAAATATGGTTCACAAAAGTTGCTTAAGGGAGCGATGAGAGTTACCAACTATTGTTTCGAAAGAGTCCTCGGAGGTTTCATGATAAGCGAGGGTTTCAAGGGCAATTGTGCAACCGCTCAATTGTCAAACCAAGTAAATACCGAAACTTAAATATGTGACATGCAGTAAGTCATATGTTTTATAGGAACTTGAATTCTCATTTTTCAAACATATAGGAATAGCAATATATGATTTATAAATATGCAGGAAGTATCCACTATTAAAATTGTAAAAATTTAGTATACCTAAAGCTGTTTCATTACTTTATTTTAGTT
>JAODPA010026346.1:0-12716 GCA_025585075.1 Nepenthes mirabilis
AAAAAGTAATAAATGATTAGTAACAAAGGAAAGTGAGTTTAAATTAACTTGTCAGATTCTTAAAATTAACATAGATTTTTAAAATTTCTCTAAAAATTTTCATTGTTCAGTCTTTTCCCTCTCTTTCTCTCTCTTTCTGTCTTCTATTTCTTTCTCTTTCCTCTAAAATCAGGTAGAAATGACTAAAAATCAACCAAATAAGCATTATATAAAAAATTGGCTCACATATGTCTGTAAGGAACTCATCAAGCGTCAGGGCATAATCTCTCATAAATTTAAAATGTTAATACTAGAACCTTACGATGAAAGTACTAATTTAATTGATCATCTAAACCACTTTTGAATAATGTTTGTCTTCCAAAACCTAGAGAATACCGCACTAGGCTTCTATTTCCCCTCAACTTTAAAGTAAGATGCAAGAATTTGGCTTTACAGGTTATAACTAAATTTTATTCAGTCTTTTCAAAATTTGGCAGATAAATTCCTATCAAAATTCACCTTCAACCGAAGGGAAAATGGTAACCTTGGCATCCTGTCAAGATCCAACAGGTTTCGAATGAGAGCCTAAATTATTTTTTGACTAGATTTAATATTGAGGCTAGAGGCATATGGAAGCTCACCTATGAAACAAAGTTGGAGGCCTTCATGTTAACAAAGTAATTTGGTGACTTTTTTAAATATTCAATTCAACAAGACCCCAAGACATACTTGAAAGCAAAAGCCATCACCCAAGGATAAATCACGGTAAATGAGGCTAACAAAACAAAACTAACAGAATGTTTGGATAATGTTTGCAATTTGGAGTTAAGCATTTGTGGAAAGAAGAGAAACAGTAGCAACTTTTCTACTCGGGACCACAGAAAATAGCCAAGAACAGAGTTAGACAATTGTAGAAAGTACAAACCATTGAATCTCCCACCATAGAATGGCACCCGAATAGACATTTTGAAACAGATATAGATATCCTAAAGTGGCCGAAGCCAATCAAGAACTTAGAGATGGGTGCTCAATCAAAGTACTACTTCTACTATCGATATCAGCGATACAATATTGAAGATTGCTAGACGTCGTAAAAAGAGATTGAGACTTTGATACAAAATAGATATCTCAAGAGATATTTGCAAAATCCTCAATCTGCTTTAAGTAATGATGAAGTTGACAAGGAACATGCTGAGCAGCCATAAAACTGAGTGGCAATAGGAGTCATTAATATGTGTCTGTTAGACCCACAAGTTAAAAGGCACAAGATCATTTAGGAATACTTCCTCTAGCAAAAGCCAGAAGTTAAGAGTAAAACATAATATTATTAGTTTTAATAACGATAATATAGCATAAGTAATCTCTCTCTGTTCAAATCCTCTTATTATATTTGCACTCATCAGTCCATAACTACTAATTGAAACGAGTCTTTCTGAATACTAAGTTAAAAAAGTATTCTTTACCTTGACGTGTTCATCAAGTTAGGACTTAAAAATACTCGGATATAACCAACGAAAGGATAGCTATATGGACTTGACAATCAACTGATCTAAATGAAGGGAATAGTGCTACTAAAGTTTACATTTGGGGCATATCTGAAAATGGCCTCCCATATAATATTGGGTCAAGTAGGCTTAACAAAGTTTAGAGCGGAACAATTGGAGCTATAATCATCAATCTTTCCTTGGTTTACAATCCTTTATTAGACCGATTGTGCTTGACAAAGTTTGGAGAGGACACTTCAATCCCACATCTTAAAATAAAATTTTCAACTACATATGAGATTAGAAAAGTCATAGGAGACTAGATCATTGGATGAAATTTTATTTTACACAAATCAAGGACATGGCACCTTCCCAACCAATTGAGGAGTTTGATTTTAGATATGAGGCACCTCTTCAACAAGCACAACTTGGAGAGTTACCTCTCCGAATTCCTCTAAATTCAGTAGATCTGAATAAGTATGTTTAAATCGACTTGTCACTAGCTGAAGATCTAAAATAGATATTAATTGAGTTTTTACGGAATAATGTAGAAATTGTCGCCTAGACATCAGCGGACACTGCCATAAATCTCGATAGAGATGATAGTCCACTAGCTGAATCTCATCCAAAATATAAGCAACTAAGACAAAAAAGGTGAAACTACACGGTGGGAAAACTCATAGGATCCAACATTATCCTTGTCAACAAGAGCAATTAGAAATAGAGGATATGGGTCGATTTCATACATAAGAATAAAGTATGTCCCAAAAATAGGTTTCCACTACTCAGCATTATGGATGCTTACTTTGAGTACAATTAGACCTGAATGAATTTAGAAAATGAAGAGATGACCTCATTCAAGACCGACTAAGGAACCTACTATTATAGGGTAATACTATTTGGATTGAAGAATATTGGTGTAACACACCAAAGGCTAGTGAATAAAATATTTGAGTAATAGATTAAAATAAATATGGAAGTGTATGTGGATAATATGCTTATCAGAGATAAAATTGCTTACAACCATATTAATAATCTAGTCAAGACATTTAAAGCACTCAAAACTTATCAAATGAAGTTAAACCTAACTAAATGTGTCTTTGGGATAACTTCCGGTAAGTTCTTGAGGTTTATTGTCTTATAATGTAGGATAAAGGTGAATGCGGAGAAGATAAATGTCATAATAGATATGAAACTGTATCAAATTATTTAAAATATCTAGAAACTAACCGAAAAATTAGTAGCTCTATCCCAATTTTTGGTGAAGCTGGCTAAAAAATATCACTAATTCTTTTAAGGGATTAAGAAGGTTAAGGTTTCCAGCAGACAGTTAAATGTCAACAAGCTTTTTGAGAGTTGAAAGAATATATAATCCATCACCCTCATGACTTGTCCTAAAGAGGACAAAAAATTATATCTCTACCTAACCGTCTTAAAGAGAGTTTTAAACACTGTTTTGGTAAGAGAAGAGGCGGGCCGGTATACTATGTCAATAAGATCCTTACAGATATAGAAACTCAATATATGTGAACAAAAAATTTTGTTATAGTCTTAGTTTTTGTTGTGAGAAAGCTCTAACCCTATTTTTAAGCCCATAAGATTATGGCCTTAATTGATTAACCCTTGAAAAGGATATTGTAGAAGTTAAAAGTATCCAAACACTTCATCAAATATCTGCTCAAGTTGGGCAAGCTCATTATAGAGTTTAGAGTGTGACCCTCCATAAAGGGATAAACCTTCATAGTTTTATTGTTGAAATGATGATCCTAATTTTGGAACAAATAGACAAACCATGGAAGCAACTCTGGAAAAGCTACTGCCCACATGGACGTTACATGTTGACGGAGCATCCTTACATATAGGTAGTAGAGCGGAGATAGTATTAACTTCACCCGAAAAATTCAAGAAAAAAAATACTTAATCACATTTAAGTTTCCAAGCACAAATAACGTGGAGTATAAGACTCTGTTAATTGGCTTAAAGTTGGCAAATGAGTGTTCTATGAAGAAGCTAATTGTCTACAATTATTCTAAACTAGTGGTCAATGAAACGCTGGCCAATTTCAAAGTATCTAACCTAGACTTTGCCAAATATTTTCACAAGGTACGAGATCTTTTATTATTTATCAATACGGTTGAAGTTATTTATATACCAAAGGAATATAATTAGAAAGCCTATCTATTTTTCAAGATGACAATATCCAATTGTCCAAAGCAATATTCCCAAGATATGAAAGATATGCTTTAAAAGCCCTAGAATCAAGGAACAAAATGAGATTCTCTAAGTATCGTATGAGATAATTTAAATGACTTCATACAGAAAATACCTTGAGGAAGGAACATTTCCGAGCAATTCCACATATATAAAACACATTTGAAAAGGCAAATTGGTACACTCTAGTAGATAGGTTACTGTATAGATGGGGCTCTTCGGTACCCTACCTACACTATCTGTCTCCGTTGGAAGCTTATCATGCTCCAAGAGCAGTGCATCTTGGCATATATGGAATACATATGGGAGAAAAAAAAAAACTTAACCTTCAAAATTATGAGGCAAGACTATTATTTGCTAATCATAAAGAAAGATGCGATGGAATTCAAAAAAAAATGCAAAAAATGTAAGCTTCCAACTAACATAATCAGATAACTACATAAAGAACTCTAGACTTTGCAAACTCATTAGCCATTTGCACAGTAAGGACTAAACATGTTAGGTCCATTTCTTATAACAGCTACATAAAAAAAATTGTTATAGTTGCAGTAGATTATTTCACGAAATAGATTGAAACTTTTTCATTAGCCAAAATTATAGGGCAAATTACAACAAAATTTATACGTCAAAATATTATTTGTAAGTTTAGGATATCAGATATAATAGTGATCGATAATGATATCCAATTCTCTAATAAAATACCCATAAAATACTACAATGGCCTTGGAATATTATCAATATCATATTCACAAATAAATGGATGAAAAGTGAAAAATTAGACGACAATGAATAGGTTAAAAATCAAGTTAGACAAAGCTGGAGTGGTACGGGAAGATGAACTTCTATTAATACTTTGGTCATACTAAATGACTTTAAGAGAGCCCACATGGATATTGCCCTTTAACCTGTGCTTCAGAACGTAAGTAGTTATCTCGGTAGAGATAGAATTACTAAGTTATTGAGTGAAAAACTTCACTCTCGATCAAAAGTTGGAACTTATGAGACAAAATTTGAATTTTTTAGAGGAAGCTAAAGAGACAGCACACATCCAAGTGGCAGCCTATCGGTATAAGAGTCATTCAATACTGTAGTAAAAAGGTGAAGGTACCGACTTTCACGGTCAATGACTTGATATTAATGAATATCGAAACAACCTGGAAGCTAGCACATATGAATAAACTATTCCCAACTTAAAAAGAACATTCCTAAAATCTATCAAGCTCTACAATAAGGCATACAAACTATATATTTTAAACGGAAAGCTAGTTTCTCAAATATGAATACTCTTTACTTTAAAAAATATTACAAATAAGGAGGTCAACCTAAGTATATACAAGTATGCCCTGCCTCTCACTTTGGAGTACTGGTGTGTTACAACTTGCTCTTTCAAGTTATTAATAAGGATGATTTTTTTATTCGTTTATTGACAATTTACGTGCTTATATGTAATCAATATGATTTTTAGCCCTAAGTCAAAAAGTTGGTTTAAACACATTGTTCGTAAAATGCACCAATTCAGCAAAACAGTCAATGTATAGGTTCTATAGAACCATATGGCCCCTAGCGTAATTACACACCAATAGTTACAAAAGACTTGAGGGCTTGTGAACTAAACATTCGATTCCTTTTTGAGAGGCTAAAGGATAGGTTGGATAAAGTCCATTGAGATTTGACTAATATTCATCTGACATATTAAATCTTAGAAATGCTATCAATGCATAAGTGTCAATACGTAATTTCACAGGATATGCACTATCAGTTAATTGATCAAGGACTAGAGTCCTACCTAGCTAATGACAGCAGTTGAAAGCCTTAACTGGCAATCAATTCAACAATCTTATGGTCTCCTAACCAACAATGATAATCAAAAGATTTAATTGGCAATCATATCGACTATCTAATAGTCAAAAAGTTATATGCATATATTCGAGAGCTAAATCACCCAAACAGCATCATTTAATAAGCAATGGATATTTTGAAGATGAAAATCTGAATATATAGATTGAAAGATAAATTATCTTTCTCAAAATTTAGGATATTAGAAGTTGTAGAGGCTCCATAATTTCTAGCATTTAAACAGCTAGTAAGAAAGTCAAAGGCTACTAAAGGGACGATTCTCTTGCAAAGATAAATTCTCTCTTTAAATCAAGAATCAAATAAATATTTGATTTCTTCGGTGGGATACTCCTTTTTAATAGCTTCTTAAGCTTTCAACAATGAGCTCTTAGTTTATCCACAGCCCAAGCAGTTATCATTAAGTATCGTTCAATTTCAAGAACTTTATTTTCAAAAAAACTGACATGGTCCCCAAAAATGGAAACTTGGTTAATATAATCGTAGGATCTATTCATCCATTTGACCCAATGTTTCTCAAGACAAACAACTCAACTCTTAAAGAATCATAACCCTAAACTCCAAACCTCCAATTGTGGAAGAATCAATTTAATACTGAGACAAGCGATCAATCTCAATATCTTGGCTAAAGAGCCCAGTTCTAGTCTGACGAATTATAGACTACAAAAGAAAGAAGTTATGAGCCAACTATTTGAAGACAAATAAATGATTCGGAATTATAGGTTCAAAGGGTACCTCTTGGGTGGAACAACCCTCTTGGGTGGGACAACCCTTTTGGGTGTAAAACCTGATGGTGATCCAATTGAATCTAGATTTGATGTAGACAACTATCTCCAACAAAGAAGAGACAAAGGTCTATGGTGTAGAGAAATTTCAAAACCTGAGGTTCCATGTGAAACCTTAGAACCAACAGAAGTTAGAGAGGACAACAACGAATGAATAGAAAACTCTTTAACAATATCTACAATATTGTTTGGTCCGGAAGAAGTCACATGAGATGTAGAAGAAGTAGGTCATGGCTCAACAAATACTAGAGACTTAAATTGACAAAAATTCCATACTCTGCAATGATAGAAGTATCAACTAGCTTATCCTCATGTGAGGAATGACATATAGAACCATGCTCTTCCCTCAAGAGAACAATAGGGATCCTTTCTTCAAAATTTAAAGCAGGTTTATCCTCTAAAGGATTGGCGAAAAAAGAGACGATGGCTAGAGTTGTAGGATGAGAAGATTCTTCGGCTTCCATCTCAATTTGCTCAACCCAAACATCCTCAACAACCCTAAAAACCTTATCATCATTCGAATAAGAGGCTAGCAACTAGACATTGGGTTGATCAGAGACAACCCGGGGAGGAGAATTTATGAAGATGCCAGCCTTGCTCCTTCTAAAAGGACAAGGAGGTATATCTGTAATGACTTCTCCCCATGTACAATGTACCAGTTTACCGCATCTAAAATCATTTGGGTTAAAAAATTGCTAGTTCTCTGCAACTCAGCTGCATTTGCTTTTAATAGAATAGCTTATGATGTAGTCATTGCTTGCTCACTCTCAAGAATCGAACCAGAAAAACAACGTTAATGCCTCATTTGTTTGATAAAATCCAATTATTTTGAAGCTTGACATAGAAGAACATATCTTTTCAATTTTTAACCAAATCGAGGTTTTCACCACTTATTTTAAGCCCATTCTTGAGAGTAAGAGAGATCAAGTTGATTTCTTGGTTAAAGTGAAAAACTATCTTAATCATCCAAGTATCTAACGTAAGATCCCATTGGTAGTAGAACACAAATAATGCCATAATGTATCTAATGACATTAGGATGGAGATGAACAACTGAAATTTCTAAAGCTTTCATTATTTCTGCAAATTTTCTCGCAAAGGAAATCTAGAGACCATTCTTCAAGTGAACCTTATATATAACAATGAAGCCATTCCTATGAGAGTAAGCTCTCTCATTAAAAAAATGAACTTGAAATGGAATGACAAAAAAAATATTATACTGATTATAGGTGTCCAATACATTGTCCATAGTAAGGCAAGAAGTGATATCGGCGATATTCTTTAAGGCAATTTAGGGAGTCATGAAAAACTAAAAGTTGGACAATCAGAGAAATTTGGAAGCAAAATTTTAATGCAAAGAGAAGAAGAAAGCACTACTAGGATTTAATAAGAATAAAAGACGTTAGAACATAACAGGACAACTAAAATTGAAAACGATATGTTTCAAATGATAACATTGATCTAAATGACATGTTGCTCAAATAATAACATGTCCTCTTACCTTCTCCCAAACCCAAAATGTCATGTATTGAAATGATTCAAAAATAGCACAATTTTTAAGCCACTTGTCATCGCATTAATAGCATTGTTAATGAGTTAATTTCATCACAAAAGTAATAATAACCCTGATGTCATTAAACAACTTAAAAAATTATACTTGGAAAGTTCGGTTTGCCACATAGAATGAATCAGTTGATCCTAGTAACTTGAAGTCTCTGATATTTGGTTTAAGAATAAAGACTTGTTAGAAAGGCAAATTGTTTAAAAACCAAACTATCAAAAAAATTAAACTATCAGGAGTTTGAATTGTTAGAAAATAAAATAATCAAAATGCCAAATAGATAGATCTCTACCAAATTAGAATCTGGAAAAAGTTGAGTTATTGAATCCAATAATAGAAAAAAAAAATTTTCCATTCTAATATTTTATTAATCTAAATTTTCAGAGATTTATAATTCCATACAGATAAATACAAGTCCGATAAAATGAATAAATTATGAATTACGACCTAAATATGAAAATAATATTTTTCTTTACTTCAGAGATACACTCTAGTACAAAGTATGTACTTATAAGATAAATGTTAAAATTACTCAGTCTAAAAAGAAAAAAAGAAAAAAAAAACGGGTGATTTAACAATCAGAAGTTGGAGAGCAAGGGCACCACAAATGTTCACCCGCTCTCAAATTCAATATCCAATTAATCAATTCTAACTAGTTTAAAAGAAAATCCAAAAATGATATCACTACAAAAGGATTGAGAGATATTTAACTAGTTAATCCTCTCCAATAGGCCACGAAATTTAGATACCCCACCATAGATGAGGAGGGGCAACAGAAGTAGCCACCCAGAAGAAAAAATGTCTCGATTCAGGATGTTGTATAAAAAAAAAATTAAAATAATTTTTTGTATAAAAGATAGTAATTAAGATGCACTTTAAGAACACCTTCTAAAAGAATAGAAAGCAACCAAGTTAGTTTTCTCTTCAAATTCACCAAATGAAAATTCCATCAAATGTTGAGACTAAATGTGGCAACCCGGACCCAAGTTCTCAGTTCCTAGACTGGATCGAATCGACCACACGAACAATCTCAAACCACTAAAATTTATCAATTATTCATCATCAATTCCAATATCAATCAACATAATAAACTCAAAATCACAACATCAATAAATATCAATACTCTAAAAATATAGATCGAATAAAATATCTGATACAACATCTGAAATCAAGGGACACAATCCCAAACACAAATATTCAATCACTCAATTGAAAAGAATTTATAATAATAACAGAAATATTTTTTTCACTCACTCATAAACCGCTAACTCTGAAATTATCTCTATCCGATATTCAATAGCAATCCCACGAACTTCAACTAGTACTACCGTAGCACTTTAATTTGTACTCAATAAGACAAAAGGATATGCTGAATATCCAACAAGTAAATAAATTAATATTATTAGAATTTAAGTAAACATCTCAAACTATAATATCAATATATAAAAATCAATAATAGCATATAATATAGTAATAACTATTCAAGATTCAATAATATGACATATCCACAATCCAAAAGCTATAAAAACAATTGGACATCATGAGTACCAGGAATTTTACGAATCCAATTATCTATGTCGCAACTGTACAAGATAACAATAATCTGGTTAGATCTTATTTTGCAGTGGTAAGCCAAAAGCCACATACTCACGCCTTCAACGATTGGATATATTGTAAGGTCTGAGATTTCACAAATCATAATTAAGCTAACTAAGTTAGTATATATAAAATTGAGGTTAAGGAATAGTAAAAATCCAAAAGCCAGAGGCTCACGCCAAGACATAGCAGGAACACAAAAATTAGACGATGTAACCGATTAGCAACTGAATTAATTTCGATTGACAAGAAGATGGCTCAGCTGCCGAATCTTCAACCGATATGTAACATAATTCAGCTCATTTGGCTAAGTGATAGCCCGGCAGCAGCAGCTGATTCAGCTCAGGTCCAATTAACCGGACAGCAGCATATATATATTTCAACCGGGGCAGCAGCATAGTAGTTTGATAATTTAGCAGGGCTATTCGGCCAGCAGTATATATATATAATAATTTAGTAAAAACAAGAATGAATCTGCAGCACTTGGACGGCAGCTCAACAGCAGCACGGCAGCAGCTTCAGCAGTGGAGCAGCATATGTAGAATACGGCAGGGGCAGCAGCAGAATTAAAATATTTAGCAGCCTGCATCAGCAGCTGCTTGTTTCGCCAAAAATTCAGCAAGTTGGGAAGACATAAGAGGCAGCAGCTGCATGGCAATTAGCAGCAACATCAGCTGCTTCAGCAACCAATAATAATTCAGCAACTTGCAGCAACACGGCAGCAGCACCAGCAGCATGTTTCAGCAGCAGCAACCCGGCAGCTGAACGAAATTATGGGCAGCAGTGATTTTCATGGGCAGTAGCTGAAGCAAGGAGCATGACCCAGCCAAATAAAGGGCCAATTAAACAGCAACACAAGGCACCTTCTTAAGAAACCAGTTCAGCAAAAACTAAGGGATGAATCATCAGCTAGATTATGATACTAATCTGATTTTGGGGCAGGTTTATGAGATTGCTAGCAACAGTTTAAATGACTCAGCATTTTGCCTCCAAATTATATAAGAGGCACGTGAGAGTTGAAGGAGAAAAAAGGGACAACAAGGGGGAGAAGAGAGGAGTGAACGACAGGCTAAGGGAAGGTGGAGAAATTAGTTGCATAGCTGAAATTTGGCAAGTGCACCATTAGTCCTTCCTTCTTTGCTATTAATTCTTGCTGGTTTTTCTTCAAATATTGTTACTCTAATACTTAATTTTTTATTCTATTAAACTGCTGCTACTATTAAACTGCTGCTGATCACCGTAGCTTAATCTGAATTTTTCAGCATCTTGGACCAGATGCTAAAAATTGACTGAATCGGCCACCAACCAGCCACCAAACTGGCTCCAGATCATTGACCAATTAGCTAAGCTTCCTTACTGATACTGTAAAAATTCAGCCCAAGAAAATGGGTTGAACCTGCCCCTAAATTGGCGACCAAATCAACTGCAGCATCCTTGCTAATGCTGAAACATGTAGCTTATGAGAAATTAGCTGAACCGGCCCAGAACCGGCTGAACTGGCGGCCAAACCGACCAGAGCATTATGTATGATAATGCTGAAATTCCCACCTGTAAAGAATCAGCTGGAACTGGCCCTGAACCAGCCACCAAATCAGCAGCCAAAATAGCATGCTGATGCTGAATTTTCAGCTCATGAAAAATATGCTGAAATCAGCCCCAAACCGGCCCCCCAACAGGTTGGAGCATCCTTGCTAATGCTGAAGTGTATTCCGTAGAAATCAGCCTGAACCGGCCACCAAATTAGCCCCAAACTGGCCACCAAACCAATTGGAGCATCCTTACTGATGCTATAATGTAGGCTATAGAAATCAGCCTAAACCGGCCACCAAATTAGCTCAGTGACTAGAAAACCGACCGTTATCGAGTATTTCATCTCCGACCTGTCCGGAGTCCTGAAGACCACCCCTACTCCGCTACCTGATTCTGTCGAAGATTCGTCTATGTGTAGCGTCCAGATCAGAGCTTCTTCTGGTTGGCTGGTGTCTTTACCAAGATTGAGGGTGTTTGGAATTAGGGTTATCGTTTCAACTATGAAATCCATGATGGCTTGGCCTTTTATGGCCTTTCGGAGTTAAAATTCATGTCAAACTCATCCAATTCTATGGCCCATTTGATTAGTCGTCAGGATGTGTCGGATCTCTGTAAGATCCTTTTTAGCAGTTGGTTAGTTATGACGATAATTTTGGATGCCTAGAAGTATGGTCATAGCTTTCTGACAGAATAGACAAGTGCTAGGGCATTCCTTTTGGCATGTGAGTAATAGGTATTAGTGTCTATCGGGATTTTGTTGATATAGTAAACTGGCTATTGTATCTCGGATTGCTGTTGAAAAGGACTGAGCTTAACACTGTATCTAAAACCACAAGGCATAAGTATAACTATTTACCTTCTTATGGTGATGTCAAGAGAGGGGGGTTGGTGAGGTATTCCTTCAATTCTTGGAAGACTGCTTGGTATTCGACCGTCCATTGGAAGCCGCTCGCATTTATTCCTCTCAAGGCCTTACAGAAGGGAAGATTGTTTTGTTGTGATTATTCTAAGAAGTGGAAGAGCGCTGTGAGTCTCCTAATGAGTCTCTAGACTTCCTTCATAGTTCTAGGCGGACTCATATCCGCGATGACTTTTACCTTCTCAAGGTTCACTTCTATTCCTCACCAGAGACAATAAAGCCCAATAACTTTCTAGAGGAAACTCCGAAGGCACACTTAACCAGGTTCAACTTCATTTGGTCTGCCGGGAGTACTTTAAAGGCCTCATTGAGGTCGCAAATGTGGTCGTCAGTTATTTTTACTTTTAACGAGCATGTCATCCACATACAACTCTACATTCCAACCAATCTGACTCTTGAACATTTTGCTTACGAGCTATTTGTAGGTAGCTCCTGCGTTCTTCACGTCGAAGGATATGACCTTGTATGTCCATCATGAAATGTGTTATTCGTCTTTGAGACTGTTACAGATCTCGATGGCTACTTAGATATACGCCGGAAAATATTCACAACTACCCGGCAAAGCACTCGCATTGCTAATTTAATTAGGCTTCTCTTCCCTAATTTGTTAGCATAATGTATAACTGTTGTTAGGTTGTTGGGTCACGTGCAACTGCACTCCCCTTTTTCTTCGTTTTTCCCCTTACCCCAGTTTGTTATGTATTTAACCATCGTGGTGCTTTCATTGAGGTAAAAGGAGGAATATCACTTACTCTATTTTACTTTTCTCTCTACGTCTCTCTCCTCTCTGTTTTACTC
>JAODPA010026357.1:0-12715 GCA_025585075.1 Nepenthes mirabilis
TATTCCTAAAATCCGAATCAATATTTGGATGACAACACGGGCGCACCTTGGGCGACAGCCCAATTGATCTAAATATCCTCCTAAAATTTCTCAATATTTAATTAATTTTGTGATGTCCAATTTGCCCAAAATTATAATTAATATTAAATTAATCCGAATAAATCCGGGATATTACAGGTCAAGTATCAGTAGGCCTTACTGATAAGGAAACGGTCGGTCGTAACCCAGATTGTGTGCACCTACACAATCAAAAGTCCATGCTCCTATTATGGACCCAGAGACGGGTCATTTACATACCAATCCCTGTAGACGGGGCCATAGGCTGCCCAACGGCTCTAAAACAATATCGACATCCCACTATAACATACTAAGGCATGCCTAGAACATTACCCGCGATAAGACACGGCCAAGATACACGGCCAGAGTAATCCTCGAGTTTTCACTGTAATATTTGGGCATGTCTAAGTTTGTTATCCATAATCATTGTTCTAAGTTTCTGTTCATTAGGGAATTCTGTTCTCGAGCACAAATTCTTTCGTTCTCACTCTGTTGGAGAACGTTCCAAAAGTCCATAGTCTAAAAGTCGATATCTCGATTATAGAATTCCCTCCATCATCAAATTTCCTTTTTCCATAGAAATATTTCAATACAAATTTTCATAATTTCTCGTGTTCTTGGGTCCTCACGCGGCCGTAGTTCATGCATATTTCTTCTTTGGGGATTAACATTTCAATACAGATTCTCATATTTCCTTTGAAGATTAGGAAATTTAGGGTTTCTTCTTAGTATTATGCCAAATAGGATTCTTAAAGCTTTCGATCGATAATTTGTAACAAATGGTTCATATTGCTTGGAATAAGTAAGGATTTCTTACCATCAGAAGCGGATTGATTTGAAGAGCCTTTGGATACAATTTTCTTTGCGAATGCACATGTTGAAGCTTCTGAATCATACAATTAAACTTATGGATATATTGATATATCATTTGGTTAGCAAGTAAACATAGGAAAATTATGCAAAATGTCGTCCGAAGTCGTCGGGTGAACAGTATGTGTGAACAGTGCACACATGCACAAATTCATTAATTTTCAGAATTTCGGACATCCAACGGGTAATTTATTGAACCCAAGGCATGGGTAACTAAATTCCAAGTCAATTTATACATTAAATCCCAAATCGAAGCTAGAACGGTATCTAGGCGCGGGTCAAGGGCTTCACGAACGAAATTGCAACAAATTTCACAAATTCGTATACCAAATCGATAAATTAACTTACTCAAGTCATGCATAATCATATTCTAGTCCCAAATAAATCAAAAGCCCTAAAAATTCCATGGGATTTCATGCTTGACGCGAGGGTTAGGGTTTATGTCGTCTGAAACCGACCCTAGACTACAAATTGGGTCTCCAAATTAATATATATTCATGCTTAGATTATAAGAAGTATAAAATATAAAATTAATCGGGTATCGGAACGATGATACTCGAAGAAAATAAGGCAAAAGCGTAAGAAAACTAAAGAGGAGGGTATGAGTGTACTTGCCTTGGCCCGATTTATCACCTTTCTAATTAGCTCTCGGACGGAATTGGACTCGTAGGCCTCCATCTCCCCCTCTCTCTCGTCCTCTTTCCTTTCCCTCTCTCTTATTTTCTTCTGGAAAGCAGAAAAACGGCGAAGAAAATCGTGCGTAGCATTTTATAAGTAGACAGGTGCTTGAGCGCACGACGAGTGCCGATGGATCTGGATTCTGCGTTTCCCTTGAGCTCGAGCAATCAATGAGCCTGGCTTTGCTGGAATCGGCGCTCGAGCCTAGCTCAAGCGCACATCGGGCGCGGGTCAGGCCCGATGCCAACCGGCAGCGTGCCAGCTTTGTGTTTTAGTCGTCTGAGACCCGTTTCGACCCCTCTAACCGAATTTTTCACATCCTAGGGCCCCAATTTTGATTATATAACCTTAATAAGCCATGATCATCACGATTAAAAACTCGGAATCTTATTTATGGGTTAACTTTTCACAGTTTACAACTTTGGTTCCCGGTTTTGTCTATTGCGGATCTTTGAGCTTTCCAATCCGATTCCTCCCGAACCTTTTGACCACAATTTACCTATTTCAACTTAATTATCTCTTAATTACCATAGTTTGGAAATCCAAAACCTCACCATCTATTTTAACCATATCTTAGAAACCGATACCTTACAAGGCCGAACTTCCTCTTCCTACTTCCGAACTCAATTCCCCACACCTAATCCTTGATTATTATTAATTCAATTACACCCTATTTATTGTATTCCGAAACTTGGGTCGTCACATATATTGTGCCTGAATGTTTCCAATAATGAATAAAAAGATGTACCTTTTATTTCCGTATTCAGATTGTATTTATTAATCCGTTCCTTTCGTATTTGGACTTGTGTTCATTCATATGTGACTGTAAGTCCTTGAAAGTTTGGATTAATCAATAGATCCGAACGGTATTTCTTTGATTGTTGGTCTTGGGTTTGAGAGTTTTCCGAGTGGTAACTCGACAAATGACTTTTTATTTCAATAAAATTTGACAACTTAACCTATAGACGAACCAAAACTCTTAATTAAATATTTGAAATTTTGAGAGTACAATTGTTTCATCTCTTTGAGCCAGTTAGATTTTATTTTGTTGCATTTGAACAGCTAGTTGGATGCCAAGTTAGATTATGTTAGCATCATGATGGCTCGTGTGATTGGGATAACTCGTTGATGTTGCATTTAATATTGCCTTAGGTGGCTTCCTCTCTTGAGGCACACAATGTGTCGCTTAGAATTCTCATTTGCCGGTTATCAATATGCGACGTTTTGACTTTAAACAGAGTGGGATGCGTGTATTCATAAAAGAAGTCTTTAGGAAAATGACGCGTCGTTTGGATTAGTGTTTTTCTTGAAATGCATTGTTTCCAAATTCAATCATTTTTTCAAAACTTGTTGTCTCCCTTTCCTCTATTTAAACCTAACTTGGATCCTCTTCTTGCTTCTACACTTTCTTGAAAAGAAAATTTTCGAATACTTAATCTTTAGAATCCTATAATCTTTTACTTACCGACAACAATGGCCTTGTGAAGCTTTCTTAAGAATGTTGTTAATATTGCCTCATGTTTATTACTATTGAATATTCATGATATCTATGATAGGTTTGACGTTTCAACTGCTATTCTTTTTTATTATGACTTTGGCATGACCAGGTAAAATAATAAAATGAATAATAATAATTATCCATAAATAATTAAAATCCAAATAACACAAGCTAGGTCAAACATATTATACTAATACCAAAACAAGATAATAGCTGTAAACCTAATGGTGGACATAGAATCTAGTCGAACTAAACCCCATCCATCCTCCAGCTAACATAAGAACCTACCCAAACGCAAATATTTCCGCTTGAAAAAGCATTTGACCAAATAACCTATCATACCACAATTGAAAATTATACATAACATCCACTAAACATGCTGCCCCAAATATACAAATTACAAAACTCGAAATATACAATAATCCAATACATAATCTACCAATCATTTCTCAAAATACAAATATAGAAATCATCACTAATCCTTCTTCGACAATCCTAGAAGAAGCCTTGGCCGGTTAATCTAGAATAGTTAGAAAATATCGCAAAATATGAGTCTAAAATTCAACAAGTATATATATATATATGATATATAGATAATGTCTATAAAACATATGGAAGGACAAAAAACTATAAAATATATGAGAAATCTGATATGCCAAACTTTTCAATAAACACATTTCAAAGCATGATTTCGTATGTATAGTTCGTCATATATATGATTATCAAATCATGCAAACCACACGAGATCATTAGAAGTTCAAATAATATAATACAACCGTGAAACTTAGAAGACCACATTTGCGGCACAAGCAGGTAGTAATTAATTAATAAACAATCAAAACGATAATTAATAAATAATTAAAAACCCAAATAATCCCTAAGTCGAGTCGGACACACCAAACTTGATGACTAAAAGGCAAAATAGCCACAAACTACAGTGGATATAGGATCTAATTGAACAAATCCTATCCGTTTCCAAATAAAACATATAACAATCTGTTCAAATTCAAAACCATTTTCAATGAATGTATCTAACATATATCTAAACTTACAACAATGTTTTAAAAAATTATACAGACCTAAAAGAAAAACCAATCAATAATTACAACGTAAGTCTCAAAATTATACAAATTTTAATAATTGACCCAAATATAACCCAAAACAAATCAAATATAAATCTGAAAAAAATATAACTAAACCAAATATTCAAGCTTTTTTTGTCCGAATCTTTTAAGTATCAATAATCCTCTATTTGAAAGGTTATAAAAACATAACAAAATATAAGTTTAGAATTTAATAAGTATATTTATGTGAGTACAATAAAAAATACATGTCCATAAAACCAAATGAAGAAACAAAAAACAATAAAACACATGTGAAATTCAATGTCCAAATATCAAGTGTCTACATATCATGTGTCCAGATATCAAATGTCTAATTTTGATTTCGTATATAAAATTCATACTACGTACACAAATACCAAATAATCTAAACTGTACGAAATTGTCGAAAATCCAAATCGTGTGTTTTCCAAATGCTCAAATGTACAAAGTCCAAATCACAGGATTTTAAAAGATTCAAATATTCAAAATCGGATAAATCTAAATATCGTGTCTAAAACCTGTAAATATTCCAAAGGCCAAAAAATTTGATATATTGAATACGATGTAGGAAAAAGTACTAAAAAATCAAATTAAGTTAAAATTTAGAACCAATGACTAAAAGGCTTACTTTAAGGACGTATTATACATATTTCTAATAATTTTAGATTAAAACAATACTATTTAGACCCGCAGACAGGTCGTCTATAAATACACTGTATTGACGGGATCAAATATTACTTTCTTTTACCACCGACGGGAGTAGGTGCAGTCCTTAAGTATGCCTAACGTATTAGGACGTTTGATTATGTATATTGTCAATTTCTTACAATGGTTCTAAAAATAAATAAATAAATAAACGGTGGAATTTATAACAAATCACAGAACGTTTACTCTTTGTAGAAAAAATATAAATTCAAAATTTTCTGTCTTATGAGAAAGTTTAAACTCAAAACTTTTTATCATGTGGAAAGTACAAACTTATATCAAAACAAAATAAAGTTCAAATTGGGCATTTACATGGACTATCACATGTAAGGATAAATGCACATGTTTCATGGCTTTTGTTCATAAATATTTTCATGTATAGTCATATTATCTCAAAATAATCTCTTTTTCTATAAAAAGCAAACAAATCCTTAAAACCTTTGGTAAAACCCAACAAAATTTCAAAACAATTGGTAAAAACTATAAGGGAGTAAAGGATTCATGAAATAGACCAAAGATTGGGTATAAAAATGCTTATCTTAAGCATATAATCTAGCAAATTTGACTCCAAAGGCTCTAAAATTTTCTCCCTCCTCTTTTCCTCTCTTCTTTCTCTTATTCTCCCTTCTCTTTCTATTTCTTCTCTCCCTCTTCTCCCACAAAATGTATGAAACAATGTGCTCTGTGCTTTATAAACACAATCGACGCATCAAGCTAGTTAGGCACGCATCAGATGCCCTCTCTTCTACCTCAAATGTGCATGAGCACCCCAAAGGTGCACATTGGGTGCACGACTATTGCTTCAAACATGCACGAGTATGGAGAATGGTGTTGAGGTTGATTTCAAGTAGTTTGATTTTGTCTCAAATTCTTATTATATAATTATCTCCCAAATTAACCCAAAATTATATGAATGATACCATAAATCATAATTGAAAACTAGATATTACAACCAAAATCATTTAAGATTGAAAATCATATCAAAATCTGCAAAATTCAGAATGTCAAAATATGTCAAACATAGAATATGATGCCGATTAAATCGTGATAACCAATGATCGGTGACTTGCATACAGATTGATAAACAACTAACTTTGAGGACGGGTCATATATGTTTTCGGTAACCTTAAACCGATCTAGTACTACTTAAATTCCGTAGGCAAGTCATCTACAAATCACTTCCTGCAGATTGGTCAAAATCCACTTCCTACAAAGTGTGACTAATATAGTAAAATATTTTCAAATTTTATGCTGTTAATTCCATAAAATGATTTTTAAAAAAAGTAGAACTCTATAACAAATATATAAAATTTTTCCACCTCGAGGGAAAAGTGCAAATTCAAATCAGATAAAAAAATAGATTGGCTTAGATTGGCATATGCAAGATCAATTGCACAATTTTTTGTGACTTTTTCTCATAAATAATTTTATATACGAACATAATCCTTCGAAATAGTCACTTGTTTGGTGGAAAATAAACAAAATCTTCAAACCTTTTGTAAAACCAAACGAACCTTACGACATTCAGTGAGAAGGACATGTACATAACAATAATCAAAGAACTGGATGTAAAAGGTGATATGTATGCATAGTAAAACAAGAAACATAAGTAAAATCAAAGGATTTGAACAATAGACCCAAGAACGGGCATAGAAATACTTATCTTAAATCTTAAATCTAGCAGATCTAACACGAAACAGTTTTAAAATCTCTTCCTTTCTCCTCTCTCTTCTTCTTCCTCTTTTTTCCTTCTCTTTCTCTCTCTTCTCTCTCTATTCCTGCATGAAATGACTGACTCGGCATAGGTACCTACGTATACTCAAATCGGCGCATGAGCTTCGGTCAGAAGTGCATCAGGTGCCATTTAGAACATAGGCACGCACGGGTGCTGCTTCAAGCGTAGCTTAGATGCTAACATTATACCTCTACCACATTTGATTGCTGCGACAAGCGCACCTCTTGTGTTAATACATTGCCTAAATCACATATGAGCGCCTTATGAGTGCCCATCTAGCGTACAGCTATTTCCTTAAATATGCATGAGAATAGAGGTGCGTGCTCTTCAAGCTTAGGCCTAATTCCCTCTAATTTTATTTTACTTTTATCAAATTTTCATTATACAATTGTTACCCAAATTAATCCAATGCATATTTATAATGACGTCATCAATCATGAATGAAAGATATATCAGGCATTACACGTTTGTTGCTCCTTCACCTAATAAGAGGGCTTGCTCTTCTCAAGATGACTTCATTGCAGTTTATGAAGCTGATTTGAAGGACGGACCTCACATCCCTATTGCCAAGGAATTTGTAGAGACAATGGAGGCCTTTGAGATCTCCATTGCATGACTTCACCTCAATGACGTTCGATACATGTTGGTTTTGTGTGCCTTTTCCCAAAGTCATCAGCTTAGTTTAGACCTCGGATGGTAAAAGTTATTTTCCATTTTAATTAGGAGAATGATTGGAAAGGGTTACAAAATAATAGTGAAAATCCTAACTCTATGAAGAATTAGAAGGATAGGTTCGTTTTTATTGAAGTCTCTCCTGATTGGATTTTGTTGAATAATTGGGGTGTTGTTAACCTAGCTTACTCCGACTTAGTCAATGATAATGAGCTTTTTAGTATCAAGACTCATGCGGATTTGGTGAAAAATTGACACCGAGTTACAAAATATTAGTAGTTTTCTCACTCTAATTCCTTAGACTCAGTTAATTGGTATATCGCTATTAGAGATGATGTTGTTGCTCATTTGCCTCCTCGCCCTTGAAAAGGAGAGGGGGAATTTAGTTGGGTCTGCCTCCTAGGATTCACCCTGTTATCGATTAGTTAAGCAATCATCTGGCGACTTCACCAATGGCTTCAGCTACTGAGGAGTTGTTAATTGCGATTGATGCTGTTTTTGACAAGTGTGTGACTAAAGTGCAAGCCAAAATGAAAGCAGAAGATGTTGCATGGTCGTTGACTCCAATCATGGCCGCTTCTCTTTTAGAGGTCCTTAGAAAGGACTCCTATTTTGCCCCATAACGAGAGGATCCCAATTGTTTTATCCTATGAGGAGCGTGACTTTCCACATCACTCTGCATGTAAGACTTTACGAGTTGTCATTGCTCCTTTATTATCGAATATGAGATTCTCATCATTCTCGATCCTCCTGTAGTTAGACAAGTAGTTGAAGATCCGACCATTCGCCTTGCCTCCTCAAGACGAGAAGGTGTTTTTGATGAAGCCTTTGTTGTAAGGGATATTGAGATTCGATTGATATCTCATTCTCCTAGTAGCAAGGAGGTTAAAATTTCAGAGGGAGCTCCAGTGTTTGATAACCCCATATTTCAGCCGCCCTTACCACTTATTTTTTGGAGGCTTTCATTCTTTTTAGACTTTGATGTTGCTGGATCTTCGTTAGACTTAATTGTAGGAGAGGATGTTCCCACATGAGACGTATATTTTTTCCTTTGACTGTAATTCATTTACTTATTTCCATTTTGCTAATGCGCTATTTTACAGTCCTTAGAACTAACAAATCGAGTGAGGTGTAGACTACACTTTCTAGATCAAGAAATTATGCGCTTGTCAAGATCTTATATTGATCTAGTTGT
Source organism: Nepenthes mirabilis (assembly GCA_025585075.1). NCBI lineage: Eukaryota > Viridiplantae > Streptophyta > Magnoliopsida > Caryophyllales > Nepenthaceae > Nepenthes > Nepenthes mirabilis. Next base: position 8,514 of record JAODPA010026357.1, read on the forward strand.
AAAATCAGGGGCTTGGACTGTAGAGTTGTAACTGCTAAAGTCAGAGCGTTGAGCCTTGTGGATAGATTGGTCCACCTAGAGAAAGAATTGGTTGAGTAGATAAGTAGATCTCAAGATTCAAAATAATGAAATGATTCGCTCAAAGATCGAGTTGCTATTGTGAAGGAGGAGGCCAATTTTTTTGTAGATAGGGCTATTGAAGCGGATCAATGTGATTCTTTGGTTGAAAACATTGTTGAGAGATAGCGAGCAGATTGCTTGCAGCTTGAGGAGTCATCGAGGAGTATCAGACTAGGAAAGCATGGTTCTTTGCTTGATGCTGATTTAATGATGGCATTAATCTTCATAGGAGGAAAACTTTTCTATTGACTTTTGACTTTCTTGTCAGCCGCTTGGACGCTAGGAATTTTAAAGGCATTTTGAATTCAGAAGTTAGAGATTTTAAAGCTTAATTGGAATAGTTAGGTCCTTGTCTCTAGTTTTAAGTATTAGCTGTAGGATTGTTGTTGAATTTCCATCCCTTAATTTGTAATTTGGTGCCATAACGTTGCCATAGATGATGTAATTTGTTTTTCAATGAATATCCTTTGAATTTTTTGCGTCGCCATATATGTAGAGATGATTTTCGTAGATGTAGATCATAGGACTTAGTCCCTAAGTATATGATCTCTCGATCTTTGATCATGTGATGGAAAAATTGATTCCCAACTAAATCTTTAAACTATTGTTGCTAGTCAGAATGGACCGTAGTTGACTGTATGACTAATTGTGCATATCCCATTCAGGGGATCATCGTCACTTCTGTGCATGTAGTATTCCTGAGGCTTAATAGATCGAATGGCTATGTTGATAGTTGAGTCTCGACAGACCTCAACCCAACTAATTTTGACCTTATGAAAGGGTATCGAATGCTTGGTTCTCAAGACCCCGTGTCCTTTTATATTTTGCGTGTGTGACTATGCTTGGCTCTACATGGGTTTTTTGAACCGACACCACACCGCCCATTTTGGTTATGTTTTGACAGATAGGGTGTCAAAACCAATTGTCTTACTCAGGGTCAATCTACGTTAAATTAATGTAGCTATTAACAAAATACATGCATACAAACTTGCATAAATTAAATTAAAAATTTTTTTATTGATAATATGTAAAACAATTTACATCAAACAGGCAAGCTAAATTGAAGGGTAGGACATACCTCTAGACTCTTTGGTTGACCTCTTCATTAATAGTATTTTTTGATGTAAAAGACGTTCTAAGTGTACTGGACAAGCTTTTTGTTTTGGTTGTATAACTTGTATGCTCTATTTTGGAGTGTAGCTAATATTAGGAATAGTTTTTTCTAGGTTGGTGATAACTTATTTTTGTGTGCAAGCTTCCTGATATCTTGGATGTTTCTTAACACCAAGTCAAGCATTTCGACCGTTTGCACCTTCACCTTTCTATTATAATATCAAGTGATCTTTTGTTGGTAGGCTGCCGTATATCACTTCTCTTCTCTAAGAAATCCAAATTCTATCTGAGGAATTGAGAATTTTAATTTGTAAGAAAACTTTTGACTGGATAGCTTAGCAGACCTATTTTCAAAGGGATCACTGCTTCTATTCTATAGTACATATTGAAAAGTATCTCTCGAGTAGGTTCTCTTGGTATCATTTGGTAGGCTCAAAGTATAGATGGGAGTTCATATACCCAAGTACATCCAACCTTATCTAACTTGGCCTTTGAATTAATTATCATTTGGCTGGTTATCTCTGCTTGCCCATTTGTTTGCTGGTATGATGAGATTGATGTGTAAACCAATCGGATAGTGAACTCTTTTCCCAAGAATTGATCACGATTGTGTGTGACTATAATCTCCTGTCTCCTAAATTTGCAGATAATATTTTGGCAAATGAATTCTGTGACATATTTTTGTAATCTTAGCTATATGAGAGACTTCTATCTACTTTATGAAGTAGTCAACCACAATGATAATGAATTTTATTTGACCTATAGCTAGAGAAAAAGGATCAAGTACGTCTAGCCTCTATTGCTCAAATGGCTAGATGGCCGGTAAGACTTGGAATTTCGTGTGTAGTTGCTTGGGGACTCTACCGTGGATTTAACAGTTATCATATTTTTTGACAAAGTCCATTGCATCCTTCTTTATTATTGGCCAATAATAACCCTATTTCATAATTTTTAAGGCTAAATTCATTTTTTTATATACGCTCTATATATATCGAGATGCACTTTTCTTAGAGTGTAGTCAGCTTTCGTTGGAATCAAGTAGTGCACATAGGATATCGAACAACGTCTCCTATATTGTGATCCGTCCACAATGGTGTAATAGCTTGTGGTTTTTGTGATCCGTTTTGCCTCCACCGAATCTCTCAGTAGCGTTTTGCTTTGAAGATACTTTAAATAAGGGCTCATTTAAATTGTCTTATCAGATAATTGGAGAATTTTATCTTGCTCCCCAACATATGGTATTTGGAGTATCTCTCACACTTCTCTAGGATATTGTTTTAGGTAGTTAAATGTCACCATTTTGGAAAAGACAATCAACTTTCTAGTTATTTTCTCTGGGAATGTGGATAATCTCAAACTTATCAAGGAAGGACAAGAACTTGGGCCTTGCAGATATTTTTGGCCGATTCTTGATAGGTTGCCATAAAGCTAACATATGCTTGATTGACTACTAATTCGAAATCATTTTAAATAGTTAAATTCTTAGCAGAACATCCATTGGCCAACTTTAATTCGATTAGCGAAACCTCATACTCAGCCACGTTGTTGGTGGCTGGGAACTCAAATATGATCAAGTATTTGTGATCTGGGTCCAAATCCAATGCCCAATCAGCTTGTGATTTGGGGCAAAATCCGATAGCTGGATGATCCAATAGTGTGCGCAGAGACGGAAGCAGCACCGCGGCGGATATTCCAAAGGTCTGGATCAAAACATATAATCAAAATCATTTGTACGAGACATATCAAGTCCAATTATAGGCAAAAATCGGCGAATCTCAAATCCAAGTCCAAAAATCCATATCCAAATCAAAGTCCAATACCAATTAATGTAAAAATACAAATTATGTACCAAATTTGGGTACTAATTATTTAAAGACCAGCTTGAGAAATGGTTATATATAATCCCGATAACCTTAAGCCAAATCCATGTACTGTGTATCCATAGATAATGTTGCTCACTATGTTTTGCCACCCGCGACTTTCGGTGCATTCCTTAAGCTTGTCAGATATATTAGGATGTCAAAATATATTCCAAGGTCAAGTTGAATTATCCAAATGAGAAGGGTCACTACTCCAAACCTTTCCTGCCGGCAGAAAAGGATTTCCAAATAACAAAATAATCTTCCCGTCGGGAGCTGGCCAGAATCCAATAATTCAAATCCAAATGCGGTGACCACAACCCGGCACGTGCATGTGAAAATGCACGGCCAATGTAAATTTCGTATATATTTTCGTTACACATACTGATATAAATATACATTGAGTCCAATAAAATTTTCGGGCTTTCAAAAAAAATAATAAATTCCTAAAATCAAGAACCCATATTTAAAACATCCAAATTAGCCAATAAACTACACATGCATGTCCAAATTAAATAAATCAGGCAGATAAAATTTTATGCAATTAGTAAAAATTTCAAACAGTGTCTAAAACATTTTAGATATTAAATTAGACCAAAGAATGTGTTTACAGATAGTTTTCTGGACCTTATACTTTACAAATCTGAAGAAAAGATGTCCCGAAGTGCCTGAATCAACCCTTTCTCTCTCCGCTGTGCGCGCTGTTGCGCCTCTGCTCGTGCTCCCCTTCTTTGCGCAGCTTCTGCTGCAAGCCTGCTACCACCACGGCCGTCGACGGTCACCGGCGTGCTGCCACTGCCATCGCCGACCCTCCCCAGCGTCACCTCGCTGGCATTGGTGTCGCTGCGCTGCCGCTGCCGCTGTGGCTCCCCTCGCGCGGCTTTGCTGTCGCTCTCTCTCTCTCTCGCAGCTTCTGCCACTCTGCTGCTCGACCACAGTCGTCGCCGGTCACAGTAGACTCACCATTGGCCGTCGCTGACTACTGTCGCACCATTGCACGCCACCGCAATCGACAGCCACCACTAGCCTTCTCAATCTCTCTTCGCGAATCACCGCCACTGGCCAAACTTTCCAGCCACCGCAACCACCGGCACAGTGCCGCCCTCGCCG
>JAODPA010026368.1:0-12714 GCA_025585075.1 Nepenthes mirabilis
ACTAAGGCCTAAGAAAAATCGGAACCCAGCCCAAATACATGGGGTGCCCACGTGACGCCCCACTGGCATTAGCCTGCGCTCGCCCCCTGCAACTCATTAATGCGGCTGCCAGAAAGCGGCAAAGGACAGGAGGAACTAACCAATACAGAAGTGGTCAACGCTACAAAGCTACAATTCAGGCGGCCGCTACAGGCGGCCCGCCAATCCCAACTCAAAGGGGAGACCAAGCGTGGCCAGCAATGCCCGATAATCAGCCTGCCACCGAAAAATGACAGCTGACGCGCCGGCAATCTCCAACAACGATCAGCGGCTAACGAACCCTAGCGACAGGAGTTCTCGCGCCCAAAATCCCCCGTCAAGGGGCCTATAAAATCCCTCTTTTTCGACAAAGATGGGGACGAGAGCAAAAACAATTGACTAAACGTCATAAACCTTAAAGCTTACTAGTTAGCCTCTGAATCTAGATTCCTGAGCCTGCTCAGGCAACGGGAAGTCAGCCACCCACTGCAATGCACTCAGGGAGCCAGGCCTCCAACCACCCTCTCACTACTCTCTCTCTCATAAACAAACACGCACCATCCCCTCATTTTCAATATACTTCCGCACACCTCCTAGCGTGCGACTCATTTCCGTTCACTGCGGAAATTTGCTGACTTGAGGGTCGGAGTGGCCTTGGTAGGAGAAATCCTACCCGACCTTTGACCTCTTATTTATTAATTGTGTTGTGTAGACCTCAAATTAACAGAGACGGAGATCGGACCCTTCCGCGTATGCTTCAAAAAGGCAAGGAATCTGAAGGCTCCTTAACCCGTACAACAATTTAGGACTTGGGACGTAACATTGGCATCATTTGTGGAAAACGGGACGAGAAACCTAGCGTCTCTTTCTCACCTTCATTCAAAAACATCAAGAATGGTGAACATCGGGGCACAAGCTAGTGCCCTTGCGATAAACGTCATCGTTCGCAGCGAAGAACCCTCTGTGGGGAGCCATGTGGATACCCGCCCAGAGTCCGACGTCCATCGCCTGGCCGCAGACATGGGCGACATGAGGCTGGTACTCTAGGACCTCTGCAACCGGATGGGTACCCCTTAGGTGGGGGCTGCCCAACCAACATCTCAAGCGTCCTCCTCCAAGCGAGGAAGGCGTCGCGCGGATGCCATCAGGAGAAGATCTAGCCGACTTGACGATGCCGGCGTCCAGGCGGCCTTCGATAGTAGGGATCAGTCTACGACTGAAAGCCACCCCAGCTGGGACGACAGGAGGGAAAGCCCAGAGCGGCGTAACCCTCGCAACTCCTGCGCCCAAGGAAGGCCGACCACCGCAGACTCCAACAGTGACTGGCCCAACCGTACAAAGAGTCACCACCGCCAACAGATCCAGCCACGCCCCCAGGACCACACGAAGCTCCGCGATGTCATCAACGCACGGAGGGGAGCGTCCGACTCGCCAATGGAGGAGAAGGTTAAGGTGTTGTGGGATCTCCTCCACAAGGAAAGACCGGCACAGTCCTCCGCTGACCTTCGAAGGTCACCTTTCGCTATGGACCTGCGGACTCAACCACTACCCCGCAAGTTTAAGATGCCCGTCCTGGAAGGGTACAACGGAAGCAAGGATTTGATGGACCACTTAAACTGCTTCCGCACCCATTTGTCCTTGCAAGGAGCAAGCGAGGCCATGATGTGTCAAAACATTCCCGTCACCCTCAGGGGGGATGCGCTGCTCTAGTTCCACGGCCTCCCGCCGAATTCTATTCGCTCATTCGACAAGTTTGCTAACAGCTTCTTGAGCTAATTTGCCTCCAGCCGGAGAGAAGAGAGGTAACCGTGCCTCCTGGTCCACCTCCGCCAGTGGTCGGATGAAAGTCTGAAGCAATTTCTTAACCGCTTTATCGCCAAGGCACGCCGGATCCCCCAGCTTTCCGAAGAGCTGAAACTCAACGCCTTCGTTACTACATTGGCAGTAGGGGATTTCTCCAAGTACCTGTCGCACAAACGTCCTCAATCCTTCCGGGAGGCTGAGGCCATTGCCCGTGCCTACATCACAGCCGAAGAGGCAAACGAGGCGAAGTGCCTTAAATGCATAGACCGCCCCCCGGAAGCTCCCCGACCTACCAACAGGCAAAAGAGGATCGGCGACAGCAACCGCTTCCCGAAGCTCCGCAAGCAGCCACGCCCTTCGTCGGGATCTAGGAAGGAGCATGGACAGACGTCCCTGACTCCCCTGAACGATACCCGTGCGAACATCCTAATACAAATCCAAAATAAAAAGTTCTTCAAATAGCCGAAAGTGCCAAAGGGCCCGAGTGGCAGCGACTAGACGAAGTACTGCTAGTATCATCGTTGCCTCGGACATTCTACAAAGAATTACAGGACGTTGCAGTAGGAGATAGAAGATCTGATCTGTTGCGGACACCTTAAGCCGATGGTGAAAGGCTCGGGGCAAGCCCCCGCAACCTCGGAGGGTGAGGCTAGCGAGCCCTCTCGGGGCCGCTCTATCGCCGGCATAATAAACATGATCTCCACCACAGCCGCCAAGGGTGCCAGGCAGAAGGAACAGGAGCTGACTTCCAACAACAAGAGAATAAAGATAGAGGACAGAAGTGATGTCATTAGCTTTAATAGCGACGATATGGCTCATGTAACCTTCCCCCATACTGACCCCCTTGTTTCGCCCTCGTTTCAGACGGTAAAATCGACTACCAGTTGAAACGAGTCTTCATTGATAATGGAAGCTTGTAAAATTTATTGTATCTCAGTGCCTTTTTTAAGCTCGGATTAAGGTAAGGTCAGATGAGAGCGGCCGATGGCCCTTTGTACGGCCTAGACAACGAGTCAGTGCCAATGCAAGGGATAGTCTGACTAGAGGTCACAATGGGAACTTAACCGCAAGCCGCAACGCGAGAGCTAGCGTTCCTCGTCGTCGACCTGCCGTCTATTTACAATGCTATATTGGGCAGACCCTTCCTCACGGCCTTTAGGGCCGTGATGTCGATCCATCATCTGAAGGTGAAGTTTTCCACCCCATGTGGCGTGGGAGAAGTACTTGGGGATCAGGAGATGGGACGAACATGCTACATGTCCCAGATCACCACCGTAGTATCAGACCGCCCAAACGAAGATCTTGAACTCCGTGACGAAGCCCTGCTACAATAGGCCCAGTTGGGAGAAGCTATCGAAACGATACCTCTAAATCCTGCCGAGACAGAGGAGTGCGCCCATGTGGGCAGCTCTCTCCCGCCTGCCGAGCGCAATCAGTTAATCACCTTCCTAAAGGCAAACTCCGACGTGTTTGCCTGGGCTCCTACCGACATGCTCGGGATATCGACCGAAGTGATTGTCCACAAGTTGGGACTCAATTCGGCCATAAGCCCGTCCGATAGAAGCGTAGGAACCATTCCGTCGAGAAGCTGATAGCCACAAGGGAAGAAGTGAAAAGACTCCTGAATGCTAGGTTTATACGAGAGGTCCAATACCCAGAATGGTTATCCAACATAGTGCTGGTAAAAAAGAGCAACGGCAAGTGGTAAATGTGCGTGAACTTCACCGACGTAAATAAGGCTTGCCCAAAGGATAGCTTCCCTCTCCCCAGGATCGATCAGCTTGTGGACTCCACGTTCGGGCATAAGCTCCTGAGCTTCATGGATGCCTACTCTAGTTATAACTAAATCCAGATGCACCCTGAGGACGAGGAGCATATACCTTTCATGACCGACCAGGGGACATTTTGCTACAAGGTGATACCCTTTGGCCTCAAGAATGCCGGAGCAACCTATCAATGCTTGGTGAATAAGATGTTCGAGACCCGGATCGGGAAGAACGTGAAAGTGTACATCGACGGCATGCTCATAAAAAACAAGGTTGTCGATGACCACGTCGGCGATCTAGAGGAGGCCTTCCAGATCCTCTAGGCACACCGGATAAAGCTCAACCCTGCCAAATGCGTGTTCAAGGTAACCTCGGAAAAGTTCCTAAGCTTCATCGTATCCCAGCATGGCATCAAAGTCAATCCAGAGAAGATCAATGCCATCCTCGACTTGAACCCTTCGCAGACAGTGAATGAAGTACAAAAACTCACCGGGCGGTTGGCAGCCCTCTCGCGGTTCCTCGCCAGATCCGCAGAGAAGTACTTGCCCATTTTTAAGGTACTTAGGGGCACGAAATCATCAAGATTCCGATGGACCGAGGAATGTGACGAAGCCTCTAAAGAGTTGAAAACCTACCTCGCCAACCCTCCTCTCTTGAGCTCGCCTTGCGCGAGCGAGGACCTATATCTCTACTTGGCTATGTCGAGAACGGCCCTGTGCTCCGTGCTGGTCAGAGAGCATGAGGGGGCATAGCGGCCTGTGTACTACGTCAGCTAGGTATTGACAAATGTAGAGGCCCGCTACCCACACACCAAAAGAATCGTGTTGACGCTCATCTATTCAGCGCGGAAGGTGCGGCCCTACTTCCAATCACACCGGATTATCATACTAACGGATCAACCTCTGAAGTCGATCCTGTTGAAACCGGAGGCTTCCGGGAGGCTGGTCAAGGGGGCTGTGGAGCTAAGAGAGTTTGACGTGAAGTTTCGGCCATGCCGAACCATCAAGGGTCAGGCTCTGGTGGACTTCATTGTCGACGCGGCGACCCCCACCCTGGATGACCCTGGTAGCCCATGGAGCGTGGGAGACCTCGACGACCCGGCGTGGACTCTAAGCGTGGACGGATCGTCCACCTAGGCAGGTAACAGAGCTGGGGTCATATTGAAGACTCCGGAAGGTGTGGAGATTACATACTTTGTCACGCTGACCTTCCCGACTATCAACAACGTGGCGGAGTACGAGGCCCTTCTCGTAGGACTTCGCGTGACAAAAGAATGTTCTACAAAATTGTTGGTCATACGCAGCAACTCCGAGCTCGTGGTCAACTAGATCCAAGGAAACTTCGAAACTTCAAACCCGCAGCTCATGAAGTACCTGGCAAAGGTGAAGACCCAATCTAGGGGTTCAACCGCTTCCTGCTCAAGCACGTCCCTTGGTCCGACAACTAGAAAGCAGATCGCCTGGCTAGGGACGTCGCTGCGGGGTCCCCGAAGCAGTACGCCAGGGAACTGAGGAAGACTCTGGCCACGCCCAGCATCGACTCCTCGGACCAAGAAGTGCTGCTTGTCGACGAGGGGGACAACTGGATGACTCCGTACAGGTGGTACCTGACCAACAGAACTCTGTCCGACAACGCCGACAAGGCCAAATGGATCAGGATGACAACAGGGTGGTACACGCTCCTCTGCGGGAGGCTGCACAGGCGGGGATATTCCGCTCCCCTCCTGAAATGCCTCACCCCTGAAGAAGCTGAGTACGCTCTGAGTAAAGTACACCTCGGCATATGCGGCTCACACATTGGGAGAAAACCTTGCGTTCAAAATCATGCGACAAGGTCTCTATTGGCTAACCCTGAAGTAAGATGCCATAGAGTTTATTAGGAAGTGCGATAGTTGCCAGGTCCACGGTTCCGTAACGCACCTGCCGCATATAGAGTTACACAGCCTTCAATCCCCGTGACCCTTTGCGCATTGGGGGCTCGACATCCTTGGACTGTTACCCTTGGCCTCCGGGTAAAGGAAGTTCTTAATAGTCGGTATTGATTACTTTACCAAATCGATAGAAGTAGTCCCCTTAGCTCGAATCACCGAGCAAAATGCAATGAAATTCCTCCGTCAAAGCATCATCTACCGCTTTGTGATTCCTGAGATCGTAGTGACCGACAACGGGACCCAATTTACCGGCAAACGATTTATAAAGTACTGCACTGATCTGCACATCAGACTGTTCCACACATCTGTGGCGCACTCTCGGACTAACGAACAGGTCGAAGTCACCAACCGCACACTGCTCCACGGGCTAAAAACCAAGCTGGAGTACTCTAAGGGCTCGTGGGTTGAGGAACTACCTTCCGTACTCTGGTAGTATCGAACAACCCCGCGGGAGCCAACAAGAGAGACACCCTTCAACCTCTATTACGGGGTTGAGGCCGTAGTTTCCGTTGAAGTGGGATTACCTCGCCTGCGGGTTGAATATTTTGATCCCACCACCAACTCATAGAGACTCTAGGAGAGCCTTGACCTACTTCCAGAAGTTCGAACCACGGCCCGTCTCCGGACCGCAATCTACTATCAGCATGTCGCGCGGTATTACAATAAGCAGGTGAAAGCTCGCCCACTTGGGGTGGGGGATCTGGTCCTCCAGAACGTGAAAGCGGCGGAAAAAGCCGAGAGTAGGAACAAACTCTCCCCCGAGTGGGAAGGCTTGTTCCTCATCTCCGTGATCCTCCGGAACGGAGCGTACAAGCTACGCACCCAGAATGGTAAACTGATCCCTTGGACCTGGAATGCCACCAACTTAAGGAAATACTACCAGTGACACAGCACAGGCTCAGGTAAGGCACACGCATGCATCCGGAAGAATGCTTGTACATACATCAAGTTTTTTGCTTAATAAAACTAATTATTCCTGTTAACCTACATTCTCCATTCATGTGAAGTGTTAGCATGCATAGCATTCCAAAACTAATGCGACCTAGACTGCCCCTAAGTCGAGAGGACCATCGTCCGTCCGTAAAACAAGGCCTCACCGTCGTGCCAAGCGGCCCGTGAACGGCCACCTCAAAACCTTGGCCCCACGCCAAGTGGCCTATTAGCGGTCTCATTCAAACCTCGACCACGCGTCGAGCGGTTCGAAGGTGGACGCATCCGGACTTCAGCTCCACATTGGAAGGGTCCCAGCAACCCGCTACTCTAGCTTTGCGCCAAACAACCCAGGCGGTCAAGACATTGGACCTGGGGGAATTCAAAGCTTCCCGACTTGCTGCCATTAAAACATTAGGGGACAAGAATTGCAGACGTGTGGCGACCTTCTCAAAGCAAAGAAGAGATCACCCTCAGTCTACGATGGTCGAGGGCTAGGACCTTGTAGTAATAACGCCTTGAGCGGGGGCCACACACCCAACGCGGATACTGCACAATGAAAGGCCTAGACCCGAAGCCCGGCTACCGCAGCCTGAAAACTCGGCTGGCTCTCAGTGCGGCTCCACGGGACTTGCGATGACGTCCACCTCACTGGATCAAGCTTTTTATCAAACGTGCGAGATGCGACGACATCCTCTGATGAAGGACGACTACAGCGCAAGAAGGCACTGGATTGGAGCCTTGGTGACAATAGCTTTGCAAGCTTAACCGTTGGACGTGAGACACGACCTCACGGATCGCATTGAAAAAGCAATGTATACAGAAAATAAGAAAGGAGCTGTTTCCCATTCACTTGTACAAAAAAGAGAGAGAGAGAGGAGCAGGACGGAAAAACAATGTACACAGACAAGACTACTGTGATGGGTCGGACGGACTAGTCTCCTCAAGAAAATTCCTTAAACAAGATCCGTCTCAAACCGCGGCATTGCCAGGGTGCAAGACTCCTTCCAGTACGTCAGGAGCTGCAAGAGAAGCAATCCTACAGCACAAGCAAATGCCGTCCCAAAATCGAGTCTCCATTAGTAGATCTGCCTCCGACGGGGTGAGCCAGCCCCTCAGATTATTCGACAAGCGTGCATTGTCGTCTTCAAGAGTGGTGAGTGCCTCCTCCAGTTCTTCCACTTTCAGCTGCAAGCGTCTATTTTCGTCTTGCACCCGCTCACTATCCCCTCTGAGGGAAGCGACCTGGATTCTCGTACGCTGGACGACGTGCAACTAGCAGTGAAAGTTGCCGTGCCGAAGGGCGATAGCTCATCGAGAGGATCGGCCTCCTCAGGGATTTGCGTGGAAAATGGAGAAGTGAGAGGAATTCTCAAAAAGTTCTTTGACAGCGAAAGAACGACCAGTTCGGAGCAATTGTACATGAGCAGGGTTGGCGTCCAGAGGACGTGCCGAATCTCCTGACGCGCCCAAGGGCTCCTCAAGTTCGACCGTGATTCCCATAGGGCTTGGATGGGTCGGAAGCGTAGAAGGCAAAGGAACGCTTGGAGGCTCTGGCTCTGAAGCCATCTCTCTTACGACCGTGTCAGCGCCCGGCGGGTCGGCCTCCGATACGACTTCCATCTCCGACGCCGCAGAGACGTCCCCCAGGATCCAACCCACCGAAATTGGCTCCATGAAGATCACAGCCAGCTCTAAAGATCCCTCCAACTCTGGCGCTATTGAGGACCGATGCGTCACCTGCTATGCCTGGAGCCACCTCCATGACCTGATCGACGAAAGATCAGGGCCGCTATGCCCAGCTAATGCCATAGCAGGAATCGACACGGGTTCATCGGCCTCCTCCTGAGGCCCGGTGCTTGACACCGCCTTTGGGGCGGGAGCCCGAACCTGCGTTGCGGAGTCAACAGCCAACCTCTGCGACCTCCGCATGGCATTGCGGAGGGTACCTCCAGCCTCCCTCAACCTCTTCAGGGGAACCTCAATCTCTTCCTCATCCGAAGACGATTCCAATAACGAACAAGTTTCTTCCTCGTCCCTATCGGACGGTGGGGGAATGGTTCCTTCCTCCAGGTCCTTCTTGGCAGAACCGGCAGCATGCTAACCTGATGAGGGCCCCCACTTAGCTGCCCCGAACATAATGGATATCAAAAAATAGCCCAGGATGGAGAATTTCGCCATCTGGGACTCAATAGCGATGACCAACTCCGCCGCTTCCTTAGCATCATCCGTCGATACTTTCTCATAGAAGGACCTCGAAATTGGACCCCACTAGTGCAAAAGCTCGGAGTCAGGGGGCTCCTACAAGAAAAAGAACCGACTCTTCCACTTCTTTACCGAGTCGGGTTGGTCCCTCGAAAGCGGAAACCAGCCTTTGGCGACATGGAGATCCAGTCCTCCGACGCCGAGAAGCGAGAAATCAACCTAGCTGCCTTAGCGTCAAAAGAGCTGCCGTGAAGGCAAGTGAAAATGCACAACGAGACCAGATAACAGAGAGCGTTAGGGTGGAGCCTCGCCATAAGAGCGCCCAACGCCTCCACTAGCGCCTACAAAGTACACGGCATGGGGTAACGTAACCCCCCTCTCAGATGGTGCTCGTAAACTGTGACAAAGCCAACTGGTGGAGAATTGGCTCTACCCTCGCAGCCGAGAGCACGGCAACCCTAATCATTGAGGATACCATAATTTACCAAAAGGGCGGCAACGGCGCTGGGTGATAAGACAAACCCGGTGTAGTCAACCCCCTGCCGACTCGACCTAGAACTTCGCGAGGAGGAGGGAGGCTCTCTCTTCTTTGCCATCTCTCCCTCTCTATGTGTGACAAGGTTGAAAGATTTTCAGCGCAAGGAAACAAGAAGAGGGAATCTTCCATGGGGCTAGTTTAAATGGGTAGCAAAGCGCCAACGGGCGAGAAACCAAAACGACCGCCCACTCAGAGTGGCTGGGCCATACGCCTGCCCCACGGAGGCATTGTGAGGCCCAGAGTAGTCGACAAACACAACTGTTCGTTACATTGCAAATCGACGTCACTTTAGCCGCCTGGAGAAGACTCCCCACTGACACACCCGCATTTAATGCAGGGATTTCAACCGTCTAAAAGAATGACAGCGAGACCCCCAAAAAGAAACGCATAGGAATGAAGATGAACCGTTCAGCCACAGTAAACCACAAAAAACAAAACGGCGCGGCAAAGTATTGACTTTGATTATAATGTCGATTAAAAATTTGTTACAACAGCTAACTACAACGGGGTAGATTCAACGTCCCTCATATGCCGAAGAGGGACCAGGTGCCGAATACTCCACAGGTCCACGCGTGTCCTGGCGTCAGAGTTTCGAGAGTCCAGGACGCCGACGCGAAAGCTCGGGTCCTCCAGCAGGACTAGTCTTTGGCTGAGACGGATGCCGTCTTGGAAGTTCCTTTCCAGTACAAGGCCGACTTTCTCCAGCCAGAACCTCGACCTCAGCTCAGTCCCCATCCGCGCGACCTCTATCCCAAACTCTTGTCGTATCCGCTCACTCTCTTCTTGGAGAGCCAAAATGCGGGCACGAGACCCCACATTAGCACTTGCGAGCCTAGACACTCTCGCCTCCGATTCCGCCCACGCTTCCTCAAAGTGCGTTGCGCGGGCCCTTAGCTGCTCTATCTCCGCTACCGCAGCTTGCATCCGGGCTTCAATGTCTTCGACCGCCCTGGCAACTCGTCAGAGTGAGAGATCCACCCTCCCTGGGCGGCACTCTCACGAGGCTGCAGAGCCCTCCGTCCTCTCAAAGCCTGGAGGCGCCCATGGGGGTCGTGCAAGGCCCACGAAGGAAGCCTCCAAGTGAGCCCTCTCCGATGCGGTGACACCCAAGACCCAAGAGGCATGGACCCCAGTTTCGGACCCTCCAGAGGGATATCGCGATCCAGACAACAAGGACGACTCCTCCATTCAGATTGAAGCGAGAGCTGGCGGAGGAGAAAGAAATCGCAAGCAACGCAAAGCTTCACACTGCCAAAGAAACAACAAAGTGCGTTGTCTGAGAAGGGAATTGTGCGTTTAAATAAACAGAGTTCTCCCCGAAAACGACTACGCTCTAAGAACGAGGAATGACAGGACAAGGCCAACAGGCGCGCTCCACGTGGGGAATCCCTAAAGCCTTGCATGTTTCCAAGGCAGATCATCATAACACAACGCCCCTCGATCTTCTGTGCAATTAATACGCCAGACAGATGGACGGTTGTGACTGCCATTAATGGCGTTGCAGCCTCCGCGGCCCCAGGCGCCAGAAGCCGCCCTCAAATCGCGTTGCCCGAACCACGGACGGTATATAGGCTCGAGAAGCAGAATCGATAAAACCGAGCATGAGCGTCTGAAGGTCCTCAAGCACACACAGTAGGGTGCGGCACATCAGAGGAAAACAATTGGAGAAGGAAAGCACGCATCGTGAGATGGAAGAACAAAGACAAAGGAATTACTTCTTTTATTAATCAAGGCTTTCCTTACAAAGTAAAAGATTTGTAACAACGAAGTTACAAGAAAAGGGAAGAAGATACGGCACAGGGACCGGTCCCCACCGGGACTGCTCTGGATGCCCGAGTGAGCTTGGGAAACGCAATCTACATGAGATCACCACGACCTCGGCACCGGTTCCCCAACAAGCCACCAGGGGCAGTTCCACGTTGGTCTGCACACGGTGGAGACGATCCCAATGTTATCCTCCGAGGCAGAAGCAACGCCCAACTCAGGAGCCTTAGGCAGGGACTAGTAGGGAAAAACCCTACAATTCCTTCACCAAGACTCCCCTCTCTGCCTCCTCCACAGCCTGCGCACTAACCAAGCAAAGTGGAGACCGCGAGCGATGCGCTTCACTGACGGAAAGTGTCCCCGTGAAAGTTCCGCTGCGATCCCACAACATTCTAAACGAGTCACACTATGGAGGGGAGGCATGTAACGATAGCAGAGTGGCCAAACCACCCTCATTAACATGAGGAATCAACCGCAACGCGGGCGTAAAGACAATCTTCTCCGGGAGCTTCGGATCTCTAGCTAGCCCATGCAACTCCTTCGCGGGTGCCCACCAAAGGCAGAGCAAGCCTGAACCGTCGCATTATTCCCTCGAAGACAGCCAAGGAATGCACTACACTCGCCGAGGAGCCCTCTTATTTATGAGCGGAACAGACATCCTCCTCGAGCTTGGCAAGGCATGCCTCCTGACGGACGTTTTTCATGAAATAGGAGAAGTCCTCGTATCAGACGCAACCCCAGGTGTACAAATCCTCCAAATCCAGGCACCGAATCGCTGCAGCATCAGAAAGGCTTGCGCAGGTGCCTGGGGAAGGCGCGAGCCTAGAAGATGACAAATGTTGCAGCATCTTGAGGGAGACCGGCGGACCGCAGATTGGACCCAAGGGACATGCAAGGCCCCGACCACTCATCGGCCCAAGCATGGGGGGCTAGTGTTGGGTCTAGCATTGAGGCCTAAAAAAAACCGGAGCCCAACCCAAATACACGGGGTGCCCACATGACAGCCCACCGGCAGCAGCCTGCGCGCACCCCTGCAGCTCATTAATGCAGCTGCTGAAAAGCGGCAAGGGACAGGAGGAACCAGCCAATAGAGAACCGGTCAACGCTATAAAGCTACGATTCGGACGGCCGCTACAGGTGGCCCGCCAATCCCAACTCAAGGGGGAGACCAAGTGTGGCCGGTAACGCCAGATAATCAACCTGCCACTGTAAAACAACAGCTGACGTGCCGGCAATCTCCAACAACGATTAGCGGCCAACAAACCCCGGCGATAGGAGTTCTCGCGCCCAAAATCCCCCGTCAAGGGACCTATAAAATTCCTCTTCTTCAACGAAGAGGAGAAGGAGAGCAAAAATAATCGACTCAGTGTCATAAGCATTAAAGCTTACTAGTTAGCCTCTGAATCCAGATTCCTGAGCCTACTCAGGCAACGGAAAGTCAACCACCCACTGCGGTGCACTTAGGGAGCCAGGCCTCCCACCACCCCCTCATTACTCTCACTCGCATAAATAAACACGCACCATCCCCTCATTTTCAACATACTTCCGCACGCCTCTTAGCGTGCGCCTCATTTCCGTTTATTGTAAAAATTTGCTGACTTAAACGTCGAAGTAGCCTTGGTAGAAGAAATCCTACCGGACCTATGACCTCTAATTTATTGATTATATTGTACAGGTCTCAGGTTAATAGAGATGGAGACCGGACCCTTCTGCGTACTCTTCAAAACAGCAAAGAACCCGAAAGCTCTCTAATTCGTATA
>JAODPA010026379.1:0-12714 GCA_025585075.1 Nepenthes mirabilis
CCCCCCTCCCTCTCATCACCAGTGTCTCTTTCGCCCCTCTCATCACTTACGACAGCAAAAATGGAGCAGACGTTCATCATGATCAAGCCCGATGGTGTCCAAAGAGGATTTGTTAGTTCTTCTCTAGCTCCCTGATTCATCGCATATGACTTTTGAAACATGTCGCGATTGCTTGTATCTCAATTTAATATTCTGTCTGTTGATTTAACTCGTGGTTGTTCCTGCATTGTTTATTAATGAAGTTGTAATTTTTGTTGAGATCCTAAGAAATTATTTCGTTATACATTTACTGAGCCCGCTGAGATCTCTGTTGTTTCTCAGGTCGGTGAAATCATTAGCAGATTTGAGAAGAAAGGTTTCTCCTTGAAAGGTAAAACTTCAACTCCGGTTTTGTGCCTACTGTTGGAAATTTTTGAGCTCTCTTTCGTTTTATTTGATTTTTCGAGAACTTGTTTCGCGCTAATTGCTGAAGTGGCTGTCATGATTGTCTGCTGTTTTCCTGTATGTTAGTAAGCTGATTCAAATTTGATGATTGCTTTCCTAGGCTATGTACTGGTCTAAGTAAGAAGCACCTGTACGGCATTAGTATGACATGGTGGGGACAAATTAATTGAAATTTATAGTATACAAATTGATCAACGAACTACTTTATACTACATTAGTATCATAAATATATATTTTTTGTTTCTCGTTCCAATAAAATTTCACAGCAACAAGCAATCAGCATATGAGCCATATCAATATAAAGGATGTGTGACATAACATGTTTGACATAAAAAAGGGAGATGAAATAGGGTTTAGATTTTTAATTGTTTCTGAATTATAAAATGGTTCTTATTTTTATCTTCAATTTCTATCACAAATTTTTATTTTTCTGAAAAATGCAATAGAATACATGTCCAAAAAGCATTGGAGCTATAAAAATATATAATAAAAATATTTTGACATATATCTGATGTTTGTAGGATAGCCAAGAAAGTGTTGGTGCTTCTTATCTAGTGGCAAATATTGACAAATTCTTGTTGTTAAAAAGTTTATGCTTTTAAGTTTTGGTTGATATGGTCGGTTGCTTGTAACATGGTGAATTGTTTGTGTTTAGGTATGAAGCTTGTAAAAGTGGACCGCCCATTTGCTGAGAAGCACTATGCAGATCTGTCTGCAAAACCCTTTTTCAATGGACTGGTCGAATATATTATTTCTGACCCGGTTGTAGCCATGGTTTGGGAGGGCAAGAATGTTGTTGCTACTGGAAGAAAGATTATTGGGGCCACAAACCCGGCGGAATCAGCTCCAGGCACAATCCGGGGAGATCTTGCGGTTGAGGTTGGCAGGTAATTATTTTTTGTACACAGTTTATATAAGTATAGAATTTGATTCGCAAAGCAGCTGATATATTGTTTTAGTTAATGGATGGTTATGCCTTTAGTCTTGCGGTTGGCTATGAGCAGTGCATTATGAATTGAGTTGTTTGGGCAAATAGTTTGCTATTTTGCTTTGAAATATTGAAAAAATATTTTTTAACATTTTTCATGGAAAAACTTTTCATGTTTCCATTACATTTGGTTCATATAAAAACATTTGGATTATCATGCAAATCCATCAACGACAGTGGATGATGACAATTATTGACTCTGAAAATATTTTTGAACTGATATTTTTGGTCAACGGTGACATTTTACAGACACGATTGATTAGTCATTGATGTGGCAATTTTCGGACTTGTGGTTGGTCATGGGCATCGACAGCCACTAACCAGCTGTGAGGGACTAGGCAGTGATGTGGTGACCTTACCTTTGTATTGTTGAGAAAACCCAAAAAATTATAATCATTAGAAATTATTAATCAATGTATTATCTTTTGATAGTATGTTCCTGTTACAAGGCAATCGAAATTGGGAGCTCTAATACCGCTACAAAATTGCCATATGCTGTTGCATATGTGATATATTATAATATATTAATCGATATTTTGTATTATTTGGCATATATATTGGTTGATATTTCCTATTATTTGTCCAATATATATTTTGTTGCTAGGCTTTATTTTGCAAAAAAAACACTTTCGGGCAGTATGGTCGATATTGATACTCAAATGAAATGAAAATTGAATTCATGTAACAAGAGAAAGAATTCCTTTTCCTTGCCCCAAAGAATACCCCTCATTGTGGTTGATATCATAAGGTCATAATTGATATCAACATTGATATTTTTTATTAATGAACATAGCCCTTTCTCTCTCTCTCTCTCTCCCTCCCCAGGAAGAGGACAGTTAGGCTGTAACAGTGTGTAGAATGGATATGTAAATAACTTCATATGAATCATACAAATCTAGGATAAATATCCATGTTGATAGGATCATAGGAACACTATATAATTCACCCTATAAATATATTTTGTTTGATCTATATGATGTAGAACCGTAGAAAAGATCTTTTTTTTTTTTTTTTTGGGTCTGTGGGACATAAAAGGTTTATCAGTTCTTGTAGTTCATTCATAGAAAATTGTGGAATTATCTCGTCTTTGCAGGAATGTCATTCATGGAAGTGATTCTGTTGAGAGCGCGAGGAAAGAAATTGCTCTGTGGTTCCCTGAGGGCATCGTAAGCTGGCAGAGCAGCCTTAATCAGTGGATCTATGAGTAAAGTTTATTATCTTGCAACTATAACATGCTTGCTTTTGTTCATTTTATTAGCCTAACATTATAAAACTTAATCTGCTTGTGTTGTTTAATTATGATATTTGACATTGTGAGGCCTGCTCTTATTAATAAGTTTTTATCTGCCCAACATGTTTCAAGTGTTGAATGTTTATGAAAAGATGTGATGGATGCATGAATACTCTGCTTTGTTTGATCTTTAATTAGAAAAAATTGTGAAAATTATAGTGGATGCAAAGATTATGGGAACCTTTGAAATACAATTTGTTTGATTTGTATGATGTAAAATTGTGAAAATATTATCTCTTTTTATTTATTTTTTATCTCTACAGGACATACAAAGTTTTTTATGAACTCCTAATCAAATTAAAGCAGTTTAAATTTCTATGCAAATATATATTTTGAATTGATTTGATAATTTTTATAAAATTATTCAAAAAACTCTTTATCCGAAACAGATCAACTGGTCAAACTAATTAATTACTTACCATGCTAGCCAGCATCGGTTCGAGTTAAAATTGCTTGCGGATTATCCAAGCCTTGGTGGGAACCGTTGCGGCAGCACAAGAGCTGTGTAGTGGCGGATGGAAAAATAGCATGATTAGCACGGTTGAAAGGACATTTCTCTTCTTTTAACCTTGGGCACATAATAAGTATTATCAAAATTGGGGAGACATAATTTGCATTGTTGACGGCTCAGAGGAAATTTATGTGCCTAAATGGATTTGTATTCTCTCTTTTATCTTCTATTATCGAATTTCCACAATTTAAATTTAAATGTTTTAAATTAATATAAAATTGTATATAAATTTAACAAATAAAAAAGGAGAAACTTTCAGCACTTCGATGGATCCAGGTGCCTTTCCCACTGAAGTAACAATATATCAGAAGAAAAATTTAAAAATGCCTAGAGGATAACATTTTAGTTGCCCTTTTAATACTCTTAATGATAGAACGCATTATTTATTTATTTATATAATAGTAATCCATCGGGTTTTAAAATGAGAAATTTTTCATTTTTTTTCATTATTTTTCATTTTTTTTATTTTTTTTCTGAAATAAAATTTGTAGGTGGCAAGGGAGTTGAAGAATGATTGAAAAATGGGCATAGTTTATGCAGCAATTTAATGTACATAATTATTAACTCCATTGAAGTTGCCTTCCTAATCAAACATGAAGACTTGCAACTTATTTAAAAAATAAACAAAAAGATGTTTCAGCTTCATCAAGAAAATATGAACTCAAATCCAAATTTGGCTGGCAATTGCATTTCCAAAAAATCACATACTTTACTATGTGCCTAGCAATCAATCCGACATTAACGGAAAATTATTTGAGAGATCGTTCAGTGATGGTTTTCTGACAACAATTTGTTATAACGACAGATTTAAACCGTGTTAAACTAAAAAGCAGTAGTAGTGATGTGGTTGATTACAAACCTTAAAACACGTTCACCATGAGTTTGTTCCATCACGGATGGTGTATGAGCTACCCTATCGAATGAGAAGGCCATATGATGGCAAGTCTTCCAGCCGGGCTATGTCTTCAAGAAGAAGCTCTCTTTCAAGCCGGTGTCGTGTGGAGTTCATCACCGTCTATGACAACAGCATAACGACAATGATTTAAGACTAAGGAAGAACTCCATTAGAATCATCACATTTGTTATCATTCCTTACATTTCCAAACGGTAAGAATTTTGTCATAAAAACTAAAATGGTTAATATGATAACAACACATTAAAATGTGTTAGAGCCATTTTATAAGTATAGCCATCTGAATTACCACGATAAAATCCCCACCTTCACAGATTTGGGTGGACTTTATCATGGGATGACTTTAACAGCTCCTCTTACATTTTACTTACATTGAAGTCCATGTATGAGGCATGCATCTGAAGCCATTGATGGTCGAGCAGCTTAAATGTGATGCAGTAGAGAAGATCAAATGCCGACTCATTTTCTGCAGGTCAAGCAAAGGCATGACAGTAGAAAACCATTCACTCTGAAACATCAAACTCACAAGGTTGAATAATTTGAATAAAACCATAAATTAATGAGCATAATTACCAGCAAGAAACTTCAGGAAAGTTGCACCAATCAATGTCCGTGGCTTGACTGGAAAAGTTGCAGCACAATGTTGAAAGATGGGAATTCCATTATCCCAATATCAACAGTTTCCAGGAAAAAAAAAACTAATTACTAAAGCATATTGCTTTGAAAAGCTTTCTAATAGCACTAAAATTCTGCTTACAAATTCCAAGAATTCCAAACCCTTAGAAAGAAAAGGCAAAGTGAAACAATGCTATCAAACCCAAGATGACAAACGGATGTGGGAGAACCATAGAACGAAATATAGTAGAGTGGTATCAGCCCCTAGATACCACAATAAAATCATAATATATCATTGTGTTGGCCAAAATACTCGATATATTGGAAGTATTGGTTGATATTTGCCAATTAAGTTCTAATTTGCAACCAAAAAAAAAAAAAAGAAGCATCTGATGCATCCAATGGCAATACATGTCCCCTTCAGTATGGCCGATACAAATATAGCCGCGACCAATACCGATATTTTTATCCATGATGAGAATATAACAGCAGGACCTCTTCTGGTAGTAGATCCACACTCAGTTTAAAAAAAAAAAAAAAATCAAAGAGAAACCACATAACACAATCTATTAAAGGGTGTGGTAGCCAAGTCCTGAAATGCATGACCCTTTTAATTTTTCTATGATGAATAAACAGGAGCAAAAGCTTAGTGAAGCATCCTAGGATTGTTTAATATGTAGAAGTGATGTATCACAAACCTGCTTCAAGGTCAAGCATCTGGATAAGCATGAATGTGATATTCACACCTGCTACAGCAAATGGGTATTCCCACAATGCTCTGTCACCTTCCTGCTTGCGAAGAAGATCTTGGAAAGATTTCTGCAAGTTAAGGTTCATTCACATATTAAGACCAACTGTTGTTGATCTAAAGGATCAAACAAAACTAATACACGAATTTAGCCTTTAATTTTGGAAACACAGCCCTGTTGAGTATAATCTCCAACTTTTGAAATCATTCTCAGCAAATGCGTAAAATAAATCAAGCAATTCACCATGAAGGCCTTATCTATTACCATATTTATGAATTAGCTTACTAAAAATATCAAAATAAGATTCATTAGTGCATGTTCTTTACGGATAATTTTCAGTAGAATTGAAGTTATAAGTTTGAATAGAAGTAGGATTAACACGAAGCACATGAAATGCAAAGTTTGTAATTCTAGGAGAGATAATTAACACGTTAAAAATGGATATCACTACTTAAGATCAATAGGTCAAAAAATGGCCAGATTGAAGAAAATGGGACCCAAAAGGTCAAAGAATGTTGGTTAAGATGGAGAAGTCAATCTAGAATGTTATGTGATTATTGTAACTCTTTCGCAAATATCATCCAAATGGTGAACTGTTAAAAGTTAAGACCACATTCCAACTAATTCCAAAAGAAAAAATAAATTTGTATCCAATACGAACTAGCAAGTTAAAATATATATTGCCAACAATGAGAAAACTAGTAGGAAGTTAGAAACAAGGAACAATATTTCAGATGGTTTGGAAACATAATACGTTTGATGAGACGACATGGAGGAATTGTCAATGTTAGAGGCAATAGATGGGAGATGTATGCAAGAAAAACTAAGTTAAGCTGTAAACTAAGGTTTGATATGCTTTAACTTTCAAGTAGACAGATTAAATAGAGCAAAACAGCCAAAGGGGATTCATAAATCCAACATCACCAAGTTGACTTTGTTGTTGTTGTAGTAGGTTGCCCTCAAACACTTCAATCTTAAAATCTTAGTTTTTCATTCTTTCCTAGGAAAAAAAGATCCAAGTTTCCTATATATTTGCTCCACAACCATGACTACTCAGTCCAACAGAGTCTCACAGCGCTATTTCTGATACTTTATAATTGACTTTGGTTAAAACTTACAAGTAAAAATAAACTCCCTTGTCACCCAAAACAGTCTCCCCTAGGCAATACTGTAAGCAATATCACATTCCCAACTCTTTGGAGACAACTCAACACAAACATTCTGCAATGAATTCGGAAGTCCTTGAAACAGTACACAATAGTCGCCCAAGAGGATAAATAACGAACATACAATGATTGGGGAAATAAGTATAATTGGGGAAAAAAATAGCGAACATATAATGATTTAAGCAAATATAAACTGAGCAAGAGGATAAATAAGAGGTTCCACACATTTTGAGGTGTTATTATAATACAGGCATGACTGGTCTCTTATTTTGTTTAGTATAGTGGTTTATTAATAACTTTTAGGAGTTAATAAGACTTATTAAAACGTTATTAGCGTCAGTACTTGAATCCTTATTGCAATGTTATTTCAGTTGTTATTTTGAAATCATAGATTTATAGGATAGTTTATAGTTCATAAATTTTGTGGCACTCATTCTTTCTTCATACTTTCTCTTGCACCATGCCCACATTCTCCTTCAAATCTCGGACATACACTCCTATGTCATGAAGGGATTCTTAGTAAAACAGATTGCACCTCTAATTCTCCAATTTTTCAAATTCTTTGCTTGGATAGGATTCCAATTATCGTGCCTGATGGACCAAGTTTCAACCACATACAGTATTCTTTGAAACAGAATCATATCTCATGTGCATTTCCCCTTGCTCATATCGCACAGGCAGTATTTGTTGGGGTCACTCCCGAGTGGTATGTCCACGGACCCCATGGAACAGATGGACGAGGACTCTTTCAAGGCACCATGTCCGAGAGGTATCTGAGGACTTGGACGAGGACTCCATCCACGTGTGCGTTGACCTTTTTCTCTCATTAATGATCTGCAGCAGTTCTGTCCGAGTGACTTTGTCCGACCGGTCACCGTGACTTCCGCGAGCTTTGCGCCAACAGTATTCCCCTAGAAGAGCAAGGGAAAAGCACCAAAAATCAAAAAACCAGAAGTATAAATATATCCTAAAACCAATTATCTAGTGAACAATAATCAAGTTAATTAGAGTATGAAATCATTCTTAAACCTTCACCTAACAATTTAAACTTTTGGGTCTGATCATTTCTCAATGTGGTATCAAAACCTTACTAATCTAGTGGTCATTAGTTTAATTCATAAACTCCCATTTTCTTTTAATTATTTCTCAGTATATGGTATGAAATAGATCTCTACCTAATCCATACTTTAAGCCCAAAAGGGCATTTGAATGAGAAAAATTTGTTCAAGTATAAAACCATTCTCGAGCATTTACCTCATAACTTAAGCTTTTGAGTCCGTTGGTTTCTTGACATTGCTATTAGTGTAAGTCTATCACCACTCAAAATAGCAAAAGGGGCTAAGTCAATCAAGTTTCATGATTGAACAATCAAATAAAAAGATATTTTGGGCCTTCAGAGCATCAAATTTATCACAAATTGAAAAGATCGTGAACTAGACCACGCGTCAAAGGAACCAACAGCAACATGTTGCAGTAAGCCATTCCATTTCTCGTTCCACAACTTAAGCATCATCTATTGTTTTTCAACTTTCCAAGTCTTCCCTTCCATGGGTAATGCATATCTTCTCATCTAACTAATACTTCACATATTATCTCCCAATGGTATTTTAATTTTTAAGGCCAAGAACAATACAAAACACTTCAGATATTGAGCAAGGTAAGAGAATGAGCATTTCCAGCAACAAACTGTAAAACCAAACTAGGAAGCAGAAAACTAAGAATACCACATTACATAGAAATTCTAGAGTCATTAGATGTCCAGCACTTCTGCACACTTGGATAGGTCTAGAAAACAATACACATAGGTAATCTATTTCATATTAAATCCACTACAAAAGATTTCATACTGGAAATTTCCTAGCCAAGAACAGCAAGTTTTCCAATGATATAAGGCCACCACCCCTGTCAAATAAATGTATCAAAGCAATGATTAATGAATATATTCAGAGAAAAGAACCGAGCAGATAACAGAGACAATTGAGTTGCCTGAAGTCTGTGGATGGATCTTTCCCTTGCCATCCCATGTCCTTCCACTGCTCTGATATCAAACCACAAAGTTTTTCATCAGGGAAGGCAGCATTCCACAATGCCAACAGAGCTTCCTATATAGTTAAAGCAATAGAAATAACAGAGTAAGGTTCCACCCATCACAAAATGTATCCTACTCCATGCATGGAATGGATTCAACTCTCAACAATGTCTAAGACAAGCAATCATGGATTTCTCCATGAGTCCCCCCCTCCTCTGATCCTGTTATCAGTTCCAAAATATAGAAAGAATCTTGAGTTAGAGATACCTGATGGTGAGGATTTGAGCTATCATAGGTGACATCTATACGGTTCTGTAACCTCTGCAAACACTCCTTCTGACATAAAGCAAGCCAAATGATGACATTCGAAGTATGAATGATAATGTTGATGCATTGCCAAAAAAAGAAAGCAATGGGAACCGAATTACATATCTTTCCTGCTTTGATGGTGCTCACTGGGAGCAAAACCTAAAGCTGCCAAGTCTGAAGAGTTCCATACATAAATGTTATAATTTTGATACGGAACAATAACGTGTTCATGTCATCCACAAGATGATATTCTAGTCAGCAGCTAATAATCAGGAGGCAAACAAAGAAGTCGTGGACAATGCATAATTATTAGACACCACCCTCTTTCAGAGACACAAGGAAGTTTAGGAGAACGAGAAATCAGAAAAATGCAAAGTTTCAGTGACGTTGGGAATTTTCAGAGGATTAAATAAGTTTCTTGGAGGCAAGACTCCAGAGGTTCCTGGCAAATGTTCTATCATCCGTACAGAGAATGC
The DNA here is from genome assembly GCA_025585075.1 of Nepenthes mirabilis. Lineage (NCBI taxonomy): Eukaryota > Viridiplantae > Streptophyta > Magnoliopsida > Caryophyllales > Nepenthaceae > Nepenthes > Nepenthes mirabilis. Next base: position 9,492 of record JAODPA010026379.1, read on the forward strand.
ACACCAGAGATATAATCACAGAAATCTGCTTCTAGCTGATGTTACGATTTTGAAAAAGCAAGTGATATTCATAGACAGATTTGTAAATGGGGAAAGAATTGTTTTCTTCTTTGAAATAGTCGATTCCAAGTGCACAATCTTGATGAAAATATGAGCTCCAAATGTCATGAAATGCAAAGCTATGTTACTGTTGATTGTCAAATTATTGAACAATTTTATGAACTCGAAGTCTCATTTCTCTCTCGGAAAGATGAGAACTAAGGGCGAAATCTCCAAAACCAACATTGAACTGGCTTAGAAACCATCAAACTGTTCAATGTAATGGTCAGCTCAACAACGAGTTCAGATTTCCTACATGCAACAAAAGCATGGAAGGTTCCAGAAGCCTAGAACTGTCCATAGCTCTGATTATGCTCATCCCTCATTACCAATACAGATCAACTACAGCATCAACATCACAAAGCAATAAAAGAACCCTCCATGCCATTCCACTCTATCAAAAAGAACATTCTCTAATTGCTTCAGAACCATCTACCTTTTTTTTCTAAATATACCAAAACTTCTATGTCTAGTGCTCCCAACCTTTTCCAGTTACGTCGAGGATAAAGAGCACAAATAATACATAATATGATCTACTTTTATGCCTCTTATTGCTTAATTTTCCTGTGTAACAAAACTCATCTAAGAGCCAAGATACAGAAATTTTTTTGTACCTTTTATATCATATATTATTTCACACATGACAATAGTGAGATATAAGGCAACAAAAAAGAAATATAATGATCAAAAAGGATTCATTACCATTTTCTTTTGTTTTCCCCATATCCAGGAGATAGGATAGAAAATCTAAACAAGCACGCAACAACACTAAAGCCATAATTCTCCAACAAAGCACCAAAACAGGAAAGAAACACCAGACAAGCTCCAGACTCCCAGTAGGAAAAGTTCCATGGTTGAAAGTGCATTTTTCGTAATAAATGATAAAAAACTAAGTAGGTACAACTCCATTCAGTCAAGGACACATGCATCGATAAAAGTGAGCTCTGTTATTCGGTATATCACCTGGGCAGGAGTAAGATCAAATGATGGGCGAGTATCACTCTCTTTTCTTTGAGCACAAACACAAGAAAGGCCTCTGCCAAGCCATGCTGCTGACCCTGCAACAACATCAGCTACAGCAAGCATAACCCTCAGCTGAAGCTTGTAGGACTTGCATAAAGAGAGCGCATATTACATATTGCATTTCCAACAGTAATCAGCATGTTCGTATTCTAAAAATTGACCACACTCTCCTTCAATGACATAACTTAATATTCATTAGTCCATTATTCACAAGATTTCCATGCAAGCTCAATCGTGACCATTATGAGCACAAATTCTTCAAACCTAGTGTTCACGTCTAAGAACTATGTCCTGTTACATTACATCAGCTACAGCAAGCATAACCCTCAGCTAAATCTTGACAGAACTAGGACCTGCGTAAAGTGGCATATTATATATTACATTTCCAACAGTAACCAGCCTGTTTGTATAATAAAAATCAACCACACTCATTCAAAGAAGTAACTTAGTAGTGAATCCATTATTCACAAAATTCCTATGCAAGCTCAATCACAGCCATTATGAGCACAAGTTCTTCAGATGTAGTGTTCATGCCTAGAACTATGCCCTGTTGAACTCTTCTTTTCTTACAGGGACCATGTAGATAGCCTGCATTTCATTTTATTTGCTTTTGATTGATATTTATTTGGTATTGGCTTTATCATTTTGACGACACCTTGGCATCTTTTAAATAATCCTATTCACTTTTAATGATAAAGGAAGGGTTTGAGTCACAAAAAGGTACTTATAATCTGCTCCATCGGCATATATAAATATCAATACAAGACAGACCATTAATTCATTATCCACTGAAGCGAAGTTTTTGCAATATGCATTATGAATACTAAAAGCAGAAGCTTCAAGAGGTACATCCAATAGACAACAAAATTCGTTACAAACATTGGAAATGGAAATCAAGATTGGCATGGCTCGGGATACACAAATACCATAACCACAACTTTCGTAAGCCAACAAGTGTAGGATGCAGTAAATCCATATTTTCCTCGAATTTCCAAATTGAAAACTTAAACATTGCAATCATCCAGTCGCAGTAATGAAAGAATTTCGCAGCATATTGTGGTTGAACTATGTGAACACCATCGCATCTGTTGGTTCTCAAATAATAGTTTTTTTTTTTTAACAAATGTAATAATAATAATAATAATAAAGAAAATGGTAACTTTAGGATCGATAACACACTGACTCGTGTCGCTGAACTTCTAAATTTTCAGCTAAGCACAGGTTTACAATAGTAGAAAAACAATCAGTGTACCAACTACCCGATCACCATTCAAGATGATGAGCACATATCGTAAAACCAAAATGATCTATGCAATGTAAGAGAGAAAGCGCAATACCGGAAGTTGAATGGCAAGTGCTTCCTCGGTCCAAACCCTGAGAAATCCTTCTCACAGCAACAAATGATCCACTGCGGTCATCCATCCTACCGGAGGTCTAAAACGTCTGTCTCTCAACTCATCGTCCAATTAAATGACAATAAAACGTGGAATTCTTACGGAACAGAGGACTAAAACCACTATAAATCTCTCTCTCTCTCTCCCTCCCTCCCTCTCTCTGTGTAAGCGCACAGAATGCAACTTAAGAACTCAGTTAAGTCAAACTATAGCAGAAAAAAACCAATCGGAAAGCACCAAATCAAATGCCGAACTCGTAAGAATAGTCATGGAAAAAAATCAGCGACTGTCGAGAGAAATAACCGCCAAAAGAATCTAAAAAATGAGATCGAAAACGAAACTCCGATGTTCCGATAACAAGAACGCTTCTTGAAGGAAAACAGAAAGTTTTGTTTCATGGATAAGGAAGATAGGTCCTCGAGATCTGCAAGACAATCACCATTTCCAGTCTCCTCTCCCTCTCTCTCCCCTCTCTCTTCTCCTCTATCTCTCTTCTATACCAGAAAATCGCGTACGTATGTAAAATGTAACGCCAGAGCGACTGAGGAGTGAGGGTTGTCCATTGCCATCGCAGTGCCTTTCGTGAGTTGAGTTTCTTGTCGCGTGTCACATCATGCTTGGTACTATTTGTAAAGCGAGAGCGACTGTAGTGATTTATTGCAACAATCGGACGGTATCTTTTTAACTCCTTTTAATAATTATTATTT
>JAODPA010026390.1:0-12714 GCA_025585075.1 Nepenthes mirabilis
ATATAAATATTTAGTAATTAATAATTATATCTCATTGTAAGCAAACAAAAGTATAATTAATTAATAAATTTAACATAATTCACAAGTTAGTCATAGCCTATGGCATTCATCTAATACTCATCATCATCCTCATACAAAAGTTGTTCTTCCTTTTCATTAGACTTATGGCTTCCAATGTCTTTTCCCTCATCATTTGTTTTTTCTTGGTCTTCTTCATCTATAAATTTCAATAGAGTTCTTTTGGAGACACTTGCTGAAGATGATGAAATTTTCCCTCTTAATGAGACATCTATATTAATTCTTGATCTAGTGCAATTTGTAGAATCATTTATAGCAGTAGCAATAAAACTCTATATCAAAGAATCATATTCAAATATAAATTTATTATCTTCATTAGAGTTTTCATCTATTTCTCCAATTAGCCACTCATTACTTTTATCAATATCACTTAAAAGAATGGGGTCAATGCTATTAAGCCTATTCTACCAACACCTCAATATTCGATTGTATTTCACAAATACTGAATCATTTAAACGTCATTACGTCAATCTATTTCTCCTTTTGCTATGAAGCTGCAAAAAGTAAATTAATAAGAAAATATGTGAATTATTTTATACTTAATTGTTTTGATTGGATGTCAAATTCAAATAACTAATAAGTAATTACTTGTTGAAATACACTACAATTTCTCTTACAATCGATGGCACTACATGTGAAATTAAGACCTTTTATGTCAAATTTTTGCTAGTTTGGGCTTGAAAATCTATATGAACTCTACCACTCAATTGTTCATTAAAAAATTAATTAATGTCTTTAATTTTGAGAAAAAAAGACAATTGAAGTGAACAAATTATATTAAAATAACTAATTTACTTGGTGCTTTTGTCTTCCGTTGTCTTATATAGCTATATTCATCCAAAGAGACATTGAACTTTCTTATAAATTATCAACTTGTCATGATTTTGTATTTCTGCAATTGAAACAAGCCTTTGTATAAATTTATAAACCTGTCATGATCTCGTCATCTTGCTCAATGTTTGGATTTGAATAAAAAAATTCTTGAGTTTAAAATATGGCCAGTTGCATGCAAAGGGCAATGTAGTTAATAGTCCTATATTTTATTAATTGTTTTAAAGGCCTCTGCATATTTTTCTACTCATTGATGGACTTAGTAATGTCTTCTTTATTCTTATCCATAGCTTCGTATCTATGAAGCATGGCACAGACACGGGACACAGACATGATATGACACCGACACACCAACATGCTATTTTATAAAAATTAAGGATGTGATATGTTGAGAACACGTAAACTAAGATTATGATTTATAATTTTTTTAATTGATAAATACTATTATTTTGTACTTAATTTATGGGTTATCACATTAATTTGTGATGAAAAAATTAAATCCTTACTCCATTAAAGATCACCTGTGTTATTGTTTTCATTTGTTTCATATTTGTTTTCGTCTCATCTTCTTTGAGTCTTAACTTTATATCTTTTGAAAATTTGGTAAAAAAAGTATCGTCTACTACAAAAGAAGAAGTATCTCTGGACTAATATTTCTAGGGAGTGGAGGTTATTGATAGAAATAAAAAAGAGAGGTATTACTTTAAGTTTTTAAAATTATAAAATAGTCCAAATTTTTTGAAACTAACAAAATGATCCATAATTTTTTAAAAAATTATAAAATTACTCAAAACGCGTCCAAAATATGTCTGGACATATTTGAAACGTGTCAGGCAAAAAACAAATTAACATGTATCAGAGCGTGTCCGACACGTGTCCCAACATATTCAGGGCATGTTGGTGTCTGACATATGTCGGATACTGACACTTTGTGCTTGTAAGAGTGTTCGTGTTTTCTAACTTAATATATGTATTACATAGTAGATTTTTTCTCACCATCAGTCAATCGAAGAATATTAACAAGAGGGCCAGTTAATTTCAAGGTGTAGACAATATTTTTCTAAAAGGAAGGCATCTAGACAATGTTGTTTACCCTCATTTTTGCGTGCTCTTTTACCCATTTGTTAATTGTCTATCCTTTTGAATGGAATATTTTTTCTTTAATTATTTTGTTGCAGTATATTGATCGAAGAGTGATAAAGGCAGTTACGAATCTTATGATAGCTGGCCTAATCAATTCTTTTTGCATTGTGAACTGCCTCATCATACTAACTACCTTTGTACTATTATAGATAAAATTGCTCAAGAGTATTGTCTTTCTCAATGTTGATTAGATTTTAGGCATCTTTTAAATATCCTTTAATATCAAATCAAAGTAATGGGCAGTGCATGGTGTCCAATACAAATGCCGGCTCTTTGCTTCCAATAACTTTTTCTATTAAAAATAAAAGTATTATGTTAGTATATAATACTATTATATGCATATTATATTAGCATATAACAATTTTTTTCTGGAAATACTTGCTGCAATATACAGATTATAAGCATAATCTGTCACTACTTGAACCACATTTGCTCATCCAATTTTCTTCACAATACCATCAAGCATTTTAAACAATAATTCTCCACTCTTCATGATATGAGAAGTATCAATGGATTTGCTAAATAATAACTCCTTTGGAGAATTTAGCAAAAAGTTTATTATATCTTTTTTTTATCATTGAATCATGCCAGCTATCTAATTGAATCGAACATCCATATTTTGCCCACTCCTTATGGGCTTTCATCATATTCTTAATTTGATCAACTTTCTTAGTAAAGGAACTCTCGGCTCGTAATAACTAAGTGGTTTCCTACTAGGGCCGTATTGTCCTATGGATTTAATGGCCACCGCAAAACTATCATAATTTATCGTATTAAATGGGATCTTGGCATCATACATCCTTCTAACTATATTTCTACAAGTTTTCTCCCTTAATTTTTTATTGTATGTGATGCGTATCTAGATCCGATTTCGATCAGATTTGGATTCGTCTAGTTGGTTCGATTCGATTCCGTTCATTGAGTCTGAATCCTGCACACTACTATAGAAAACGCGAGGTCAGGTGTCGGTAGGAGGTTGTCCCACCGAAAACATTCCGACGCTCAAATCAGTAAAAGCCTTCAAACTTGAGGAATGCGAACTGATAAGTAAAAGAGAAAGAGAGAGAATAGGTTTGTCGGGAGTGTTGGCCCGTAGAAGCAGAGATGACCCTGTGGCCCGTAGAAGCAAGGATGACCCTGTGGCCCATTGAGAATGTGAGTTCCAGCTTGCTGCTCACAGAAAGCTAGTGAAAACAGTGTCCCGAAAGCGTGGAAGCTGTTGAGGACGGTTCTTAGAGAGTTGGACAGGACCTTGCAATGTGGGCGTTTAGTGGGGTTGAAGGTGAACGCTTTACAGAGAGGGAGAAGAAGAGTTTTCCTGAAGTTCTGTAGGCGTTTGTGTCTCATACTGTATCAGGAAGTCTCTTTTTGTCTTAGAAAGCGTGTTCTCGTTTGTTCTATTGAAGATGAGTTAGAGAATGTATTCCAGAGTCTCCTCCAGAGTAGAGACTCCAAGCTTATATAGATGGTAGAAGGGTCACCTTCCTTGATCAAGGTGGCGTGATTTTTTGCCTAACAATGGCGGCCTTCTCTGAGTTGGTGGGTATGACTGGCGTGATTTGATGGATTCTTTTCCTTCTGAATAGTGCAACGAATATCCACATTATCTTATCTCTTTCATGCTCTTGTGATCGTTTGATTCTAACGTTGGCGCTGAATCCATTGCTGCCTTTTTAGAGAAGGTCAGCTTTTAGGAAAGCGTGTAATCATAGAAAGGATTGTTACTTTTCATGTACGAGATTACCTGCCAAATTGGGCTTGGCCCGCACCAAATTTTTCATTTTTTTGGGCCTGTTGCTACAGTACTTCCGGTTAATAGAAGCGTTGACTGGTTTGCTGTTGGCCGCTTGTTGTTTTTCGGGCAGTCAACGCTTAACGTGTTGACCATCTAATGTACTTTGGACCTTTCTGGATTTTGGGCCGCTTTCTTATTGGGCTTAGCTGGCCATGGGCCTACCCATCAGTATGCTCCATTGATAGTTATTTGCTTAAACTTTTTTTCCTTTATTTTTTGGATTGCTTTTCTTGCATCAGATGTAAAATAGACATCTATGGGACTCTTTTGCTTAAACTTCTTTTGCAGGATTAAATAGTTTTGTTGCTACTTTCACCATTTGAACCTCTGTTAGTTCTAGAATTAATTTCTCCAAATTCGTCTTCTTTACCTTCATCATAATTATCAATTTCATTAAAATTTGGCAATAATTCGTTTCTGGCTTTCTCCTCATTTTTTTATTCATATATTTGTTAATCTCTTTATGAACGCACTTTGGACATTTTGTTATATTTTTAAAATCAACAACAATCTGTTGTTTTACTCTTTTAAATCCACAATTGGTAATTTTTTCATAAAAATTATAGACAATTATTTATATTATTAGGTTTCAGCAAATGTGTATATTTCTATGCGAGATTTTTTTCTATTTGAGCTATTCTTTTGGGATTCCTTCAATTCTATCTATTGTAATAATAGGTCTAGCCACGATATAGGTTGATCCAGTCACGACGAGGGACGATCTGGTAGCAAGCCCATTAGCTAGTGAAGCCCAACGCAAAGCAAGCCCCATAAACCGTCCAACCAGCTCGTTTGCTACGTGCAGGCTCTTGGAGGACCAACGACCCAACCTCAAGGGGTAGCCTATGCGACTCAGCCAATCACGGCAAGGTGCACCTTCCATCTTAGCAACAGCAGGCTAGCAGCGCAGAAGACACCTGCGCTACAGGTCTCAGCCAACGGTGATGGTGGTCAACCATGAGGAATCATTGTGCCCGCCAACTAATGGCAGTGTAGCCAAGCTGTGCGAGAAGAGGTCTAGCCCCAGTCGGCCACCTCCAGCCATGTCATATCATTACCACAAGACGACATCTGACACGGTGGCTCCCGTCAATATCCCAATGGCTGACGAATCCTAGTAGAACATTTGTGGTCCGCTTTGGGGCCAAAGCCTTCTCTGCAAAGCACTATAAATTCCTTCGCCCCTCATGGGATAAGAGATTGAGCAACTTCCAGTGGAAAAGCCACCCACGAGCGAAACCCAACAGCTAAGAAAGAACCAAGTTTTCTTTCCTAACACAGCTCTTTCTCCTCCTTAGAAAGCCACTCTCCATTAAGTGTTCCCTAATGAGTCACTCACCGAGTACAACCTTAGTGAGCCACCGACCACGTATAACCAGATAGGAGTCTTGTCCTCCTTTGTCTCTAAGTTGCTCTCCATCGAGCGCTCTACAGGAGCTCAGGCCTATTCTCTCAATCACTATAAACGTGCATTACTACATTTTTTCTCATCTTCTTTATATCTTTCTATACTATTGGAAAGATTTTTTAATTTGAGTGTCAAAGAATAAATTGGGAAGTGAATCCTGCCAATTCTCTGACTTCTTGTTTGTAGTTTTTTGTGCGCAAGTTCTATGTTGGCAACGATAGAGACTGGACTTGCTCTAGTTTGACCCGCAGTGGAGGATTGCGTGGCACCCTAATCAATACAACAACCCGAGAACTAGGGATGCATTATTGGCTCTGTCTATGGGAATGACGTAAAAGTCCAACCGCTAATCATCACACTCCTAGCAACAAACATGGTCAATACGAGGCCGCAAACCAATGTGCCACCTAAGGACACTATCGCCCAAGGCGATGACCCCTCTGTGGGTTGCCATGCAGGTGAGCATCCTGAGCTTGACGTCCACACATTGGCGGCCCAGATGGGAAACATCTTCGAAATGCTCTAGAGGATTGGCTGCCGATTGGACGTACGTCAATTGGGGGCTTCTGCTTCCACAGCACAAACATCGGCTTCCAAAAAGAAGAGTCGAAGGCTGAAGCCACCGGCCGAAAAGACCCCAAGGCCTGACGATGCTGGGGCCCAGGAGGCCTTGAGCAGTAGGGCCCGGACGTCGCCAGAGGGCTATCTATGCCATGGGACGTGAGAGGAAAGCCTTAAGCGGCGGAACCCTCGTTACTCCTATAGCGATCGGAGGCTCTCGACCCCAGAAGAGGCCTCCTACAGCGCACGGACACTACAAGTCGGAAGTCACACGGCCACACACCCCTTTCCAAACCACTCGAAGTTGAGGTCTTTCCTCAACGCTAAGAGGGTTGCGTCCATCTCCCGCATGGAGGAGGTGGAAAAGATATGGTAGTGCATCTTCAGGGGCAATGCCGGAGTTAGGGCCACAGACTTGAGATGATCACCCTTCGCGGTGGAGATTTGTGCACAATGTCTCCCCCACAAGTTCAAATGTCGGCTCTCGAGCTGTATGATGGGAGTATTCATCCGATGGACTATTTGGTCCACTTTCACACGCTGCTGAGCTTTCAGGGCCTAGGCGAGACTGCTATGTACTAGTGCTTCCCTTTGGCACTCAAAGGGGACGCTCGCCTTTGGTTCGATGGCCTTGAGTCGAACTTTATCCGGACGTTCGCAGAGCTTGCCAATTGCTTCTTATCCCAGTTAGGCTCTAGCCAAAGGGATGTGAAGCAACTATGGCACCTGGTTCGACTTCGGCAACGACGAAACGAGAGCTTGAAGCGCTTTCTAGCCCACTTCACCACTGAGGTGCGAAGGATATCTGAGCTCACCGGCCAAGTGAAGCTCAGTACTTTCATTGCCACCCTGGAGCATGGAGACTTTTTTAAGCACTTGGCCCTCCAGAATCCTCAATTTTTCTAGGAGATTGAGGCGATTGCCTAGGCTTACATTGCAGTCGAGGAGGCCAATGAGGTAAAACCTTTGGAGCGTGCGGACCGGCCATTGGAGAGGCCAGCAAACGAGAAGAAGAGGAATGGGGATGACTACCGTCCTCGAGGGCCGCGCAAGCAGTTATGAATGGAGCCAAGTTCTCGAAAGGAGTTCTGACAATAGAACTTGACCCCCTTGACTGACATGTGCACGAACATCCCGATGTAGACTCGAGACGATAATTTCCTAAAATGGCCAAAGGTGCCAAGTAAACCAAAGGCCGGAGAGCAGACCAAATACTATTATTACCACTGGTCTCTGGGTCACAAAATTGAGGACTGTTGGATCTTGTAGAAGGAGATCGAAGACTTAATCCGTCGAGAGCATTTGATGAGATTCCTGCGGAACTCGGGACACCCTCCCGCAACTGCAGAGGAAGACGCATAAGAGCAGCGGAGGAATTGAGTGGCGGTCGGGGTTGTCAACATGATAACAAAAAAGCCGTCAAAGGGCAACGCCCCGGACCGCCCAGAGAGCACTTCCAGCAGCAAGAAGCCAAGGGTAGGGATCAGGACTGATGCCATTAGTTTTAGCGATGACATGATGCATGTAATGACCCCTAATTTTTACCCTTCGGTTATATCTGCCCTCGTTTCGGACCGCACTATAAATTACCAACTGAAACAAGTTTTTGTCGATAATAGAAGTTCTCACAATTTACTGTATTTGGATGCTTTCTCTAAGCTTGGATTGAAAATGAGCTAGATGAGGCCCACCGCGGGACCCTTGTACGTCTTAGACAACAAACCAGTACCCATGCAAGGAGTTGGTCAACTGGAGATGACTTTGGGGGCATACCCATGGACGGCCTCCCTAATGCTTACGTTCTTGGTCGTTGACCTCTCGTTTGTTTACAACGCGATCTTAGGACGGCCTTGCCTAACTGCTTTCGGGGCAGTAACGTCGATCCTGTACCTAAAGATGAAGTTCCCAACGCCGTATGGCGTTGTGGAAGTTTTAGGAGATTAGGTGATGGGCTGGACGTGTTACCTATCCTAAGTCACTTCGGCGACCTCAACCTAGCTGATTGGGACCTTAATTTTGGAGACAAGGTTACCCTCTAGCAGGTTTAATCAGGGGAATCAACTGATAGGATTCCTTTAGACCCCATCGAGCCAGAAAAATGTGTATACATCAGTAGCTCCCTTTTAGGACCCATCTGCAACCAGCTCGTCTCCTTCCTTAGGCAAAACGCCGACGCATTTGCATGGACTCCTACGGACATGCTGCGGATATCGACCGGAGTAAAGCCCACAAGTTGGTCCTCATTCTGGTCATAAGCCCATTTAGCAGAAGTGTAAGAACCACTCAATCGAGAAGTTGGTCGCCATCCGCGAAGAAATTAAAAAGCTACTTAACGCGGGGTTCATTAGGGAGGTTCAGTATGTAAACAAGTTGTCGAACGTTCTCCTCATGAATAAGAGCAACAGAAGGTGGCAGATGTAAGTGGACTTCATCGACGTGAAGCCGAATGACATCTTTCCACTGCCAATAATTGACCAGTTGGTAGACTCCACCTCTAGTTACGAGCTGCTAAGTTTCATGGACGCTTACTCGGAATACAACCCGATCAGGATAAGGCCGGAGGATGAGGAGCACACTTCACGACAAACCGGGAGACTTATTATTATAAGGTCATGCCTTTTGGTTTGAAGAATGATGGGGCTACCTATCAACGGCCGGTGAGTAAGATGTTCGAAGCACAGATTAGCCGAAATATGGAGGTGTATGTAGACAACATGCTCGTTAAAAACAAAGTCATCGACAACCACGTTTGTGACTTGAGCGAGACCTTCGAGGTCGTCCGGGCGCACTAGATGAAGTTCAATCCTGCTAAGTGCGTCTTTGGGGTGACCTTCGGGAAGAGCCTGGGTTTCACAGTGTCTCAGCGGGGTATCAAGGCAAACCCTGAGAAGATAAGAGCCATCCTCGATGAGTCCTACTCGGACCGTGAAAGAGGTTCAGAAACTCACTGGAAGGCTCACTGCCCTCAATTTTTCGCTAAATCGACGGAAAAATATTTACCATTCTTTAAGGCCTTGTGGAGGACCAAGGGAACTGGGTTCCATTGGACAGCCGAATGTGACAGTGCATCCCAAAAACTCGGAATATCTTTCTTATCCTCCTCTCCTGGCTTCGCTTCAGGAATGCGAAGAGCTGTATTTGTCTCTGGCGGTTTCTAACATGGCGCTAAGCTTGATCTTGATTCGGCAGTTGTCCAGTGTGCAATGACCGATAGATATGTTGGCAAGGTCCTGATCGACACCGAGAGCTACTACACGCATGCCAAAAGGATCGTGCTAGCCCTAGTATACTCTACCTGAAAGTTGCGACCATATTTCTAGGCACATAAGATCGTCGTCCTGACGGATCAACCCTTGAAGGGGATATTGCAGAAGCCACCCACCGTTGGGCTATTGGTCAAGTGGACTATAGAGCTAGGCAAGTTCGACGTGGAATTTTGGCTGTGACAACCATGAAGGGCTAGGATCTCGCGGATTTCATGGTCGAGGCAACGACCCTGATTCCTGATGCCCCCAACCACGTCGGAGATACAGATAAGTTGGATTTTTCTACATGGACCCTAAACGTGGACGGTTCATTGACATAGACAGGCAGCGGAGTAGGTTTGGTCCTGCGAACTCTAGACGGGTCCGAGATCAAGTACTCCGTCACCCTTGGGTTTTCGGCCACCAATAATGTCATCGAGTATGAGGCACTCATTGTTGGACTCCGACTTGCCAAGGAATGCTAGGCCCAGATCGCTTATTGTTTGCTGCAACTCTGAGCTTGTTGTCAACTAGATCGAAGGGAGCTTTGAGGCGTCTAATCCACAACTCGCAAAGTACCTTGCCATAGTAATGGGGTTGATCAGGGCGTTCGATTGAGTCGAAGTAGTCCACATCCCTATGGAAGAGAATTGGAAGGTCGACCAACTGGCAAAGGTGGCAACCGGCAACCTGGAACAATACTCCAAGGAATGCAGGAAGTGCTAGCCGTCCCGAGCATTGACAACCTCAAGGGCAAGGTGCTGCAAGTAGTCGACGACGATAACTGGATGACTGTACCGCTGGAGAACTCGGACGAAGCAAAACTTGTGAGGAAGGCAGCAAGTTGGTACACCATTGTGGATGGAAGACTGTACTGCTGGGGATTCTTGGTCCCTTACATGAGATGCCTGATACCGGAAGAGGCTAACTATGCGTTGAGTGAGGTGTACCTTGGCGTCTACGGCTCGTTCTTAGGAGGTAAGAACTTAGCCTTCAAGGTAATGAGGTAAGGCTTCTTCTGGCCCTTGATGAAGCGTGAGGCCATGTAATTTGTAAAGAAGTGCGAAAGCTACCAACTCTACGGAAACATATCTCACTAGCCGCATACGAAGTTGCAAGCCCTCCAAACACCTTGGCCATTTGCGCAATGAGGGCCTGACGTTCTCGAACCTCTATCCGTGGTGTCTTGATAAAGAAAGTTAATTATAGTAGGCATCGACTATTTCACTAAGTAGGTAGAGGTGTCTCTGCTAGCGTGGATAATGGAGTAGAATGCAATAGAGTTCATTTGCCAGAGTATCGTTTGCCGATTTAGGATTCCTGTGGTCATAGTGACCGATAATAAAACCTAGTTTATTGGCAAACGATTCATCAAGTATTGCGCAAGCCTGCGAATAAAGCTGGTTCACAGCTCAATTGCCTACCCGCAAGCCAATAGGCAGGTGAAGGTAATGGAACAAACGCTGCTGCATGGATTGAAGACTAAGCAAGAGGATGTTATCGGCTCTTGGGTTAATGAGTTGCCTTCCATCCTCGGGTCATATAGGACCACCTCGAGAGAGTCGACTCGCGAAACGCCCCCTTCAACTTGTGCTATGGAATGGAGGCAGTCGTCCCGATGGAAGTCGGTTTGCCCAGCTTTCGCGTTGAGAGCTTCAACCCCCTCAACAACTCTCAGTGGCTCAGAGAGCACCTCAACCTGTTTAAGGAGGCCCGAGACATAACACGTGTCACGACCTAGGAGCAAAATATTCGCAGGTTAAAATAAAATCAATAATATATATTCTATTAACCATAATAATCCAACTCGGGCGTGACAATTCGAACACATACAGGACCCAACATGATAAATCCCGCACAAAATCTCATCGGACATAAATCCAGACAAACACAATATACGACCTGCTATCCAAATATCGCAAGGAAAGTATTCAATATTACAACAACTCATTAACATAATGCGATAAATTCAAACATATTTTATACATGGATCAATGCCCTTATCCGGCCATAGACAAAACTATAATATATCCTTAAGATTAGAAATATAACCAATATGAACATCTCCACTCACCGATAGAGATCTGCCGCATCAGACAACGTCCAAGCTCTATAAGCGTATCCAAGCCACTGGTCTGAAGGGATAAAACATGAAAACATGAGCCTAGAGTTCAGCAAGTATTAACAATCGTATAAAATGGTACATATAAATCAGAAATAGGAATATCGCATAGCAATTACGTAAAACAAAATACAATGTCCATGAAATCCCTAAAAATTGAGGAGATGTCTCGTAGTAAATTGTCGTCTGTATTAACTCATCCCTCTGGGACAAAATCATATAAATCACGATCCGGTAAAATCTCGTAGACGATATCATATCATATGATCCAATGTCACATTACATAATCGCGACCGTCACCACATCCTTGTGGACACATACCGTCGTCCGGATCTATAACTCATAATGCAGAAATCAAGAGAAGACCGCAGGAACAAAAACATAAATCAAAACACGTTCCGAATTTATCACATTAGTACGTACGAGACATTTCTATCTCCAATCCGTGGGCCAAACCACGTATCTCAAATCGTCGTCCACGCAACATATGCAGAAATACAAAGCATGCACGAAATCGGAGAACCAAAGATAAATAATACCAACTTGAGGAATGGTTACCCTCGTCCGGTAACCACGGCTATATCGGCTGCGATTTAAGCCAACAGCTCAAGGTTCGGCTACGGTTTAGGCTAGTAGCTCAAGGCCATCTATGTACTCTGTCTCCTATAGATTAGGAACTTGCTCACTATGTTTTACCACCTACGGTTTTGGGCGCAACCTCAAATTTTAGTTTTATATTAGGACGTCCGAATATATTAGTTTTCCTTCAATTCCTTACGATGGTTCTCAATTAAATACACAATGGGGCAGGTCAGCTACTAAATGTCTCAACCTTCCTTCCGACGCAAGTAGCCTATCATATACGTTCTTGTCGAGACTAAGCCTCCCCATTGGGAGAGGCGTCACAAATAGCCAATGCCTCGGATCACAAATCGACCCCTAGGGTCTCGGACTGCCATGGTCTCGTAGTGATCCCGCCCCCGGCAGCGTGCGTGTGGACCAATGCATGGCTTGGTTCATGGTTCCACAATATATGGATACACAAGCATACATATATATCGTCCCAGTGTCCAAAATCCCTCCAAATCATAAATACCAGTACAAAACCACCGCACAACTGATAAAATATATATACATGTAGACAATTGATAAATTGGGGGTATATAAAAATATATGTATGTTAATAAAATCTGGCACAGTAGTCAAAATGCATTAGACCAAGAATAGGGCTAAAAGATACTTGCCTTAACATTATACTCCACAGATCTGAAAAAAGGATCTCCTGAAGCACTCCAATCGGGCGATTTTCCTCTCAGCCACCGTGTGCCCCTTCCTCTCTCCTCCGTTCTCCTCCGCGCGGGGCCTCTGCCAGCCATTGCCGGCTGCTCCGCTACCGCCACTCCACCGCGCCGCTTGCCTGGCCGTCGTCAGCCTCCTCGGCACCACCCAGTTGACACCGGCGCCGTTACGCGGCCGCCTCTCTCCTCGCGCGACTTCTCGCCGTCGATCTCCTCCGCACACCCACATCGCG
>JAODPA010026401.1:0-12714 GCA_025585075.1 Nepenthes mirabilis
TCCCTCTCTAGAAGCTTCTGGGCTCATGGGAAAAATGAGGAAAAAGAAGCACGAAGCGGCATTAAAACAGACTTGCGCTCGAACGCATTGCGAGCGCGTGGCGAGCGTGGGCAAATCTGGATTTTGGGCTCGATAGGTGGGCTCGAGTGCACGGAGGACGCGGGTTTGGCCCGTGGCAAGCCTGCAGCAAGCCTACATCGCGTTTTCGCCGTTCGGGACCCATTTTGACCATTCTAACCCAATATTTCACGTCTTTGGACCTTATTTTTTATTATATAACCTTAATATGTCATGATTATCATAATTTAATACCCAAAATCTTATTTACAAAGTAACATTTCACGGTTTACAATTTTCATTCCCGATTTATCGATTTCGGCTCTTTGAGCTTTTTAATCCGATTCTCTCACACCTTTTGACCATAATACACCTATGTTAACTTAATTACCTTCTAATTATTATATTCTTAACCCAAAACCTCACAGGATCTGTCTCGCTTCTACAATGAATCGCTTCAGAAAACTTTTCAAACTTTCACTAGGTCATTACTTCACAAGAGCAAGGTGTCATAGTTGCTTCTCTACTCTCTGGCTAGAAGTGAATTGGGAGAGGAAATTCTCCGCCAACTCGCCAAATGATCGGATTGAATTCATTAGCTGTCCATAGAATCAGATCCTCGCATTGCCTTTAAGTGTTAAGGGTAAATACTGGCACATCATCATCTCATCTAAGCTTTGAAGGCTTAGGTGCCTCCGGAAGTGATCCAAATGATCCATCGAATCGGTACTTCTATTGTTGACATCAAGATTTGGCATTTTGAACTTGTGAAGAAGCAGCCTTGTCCTAATCTCTTTAGTAAATGGTGATCTGCGTAGGTTTACAGTTCCTCCTCCAGCATCATCCCTAAAGATACGCTGCCAAATCTTCTCAAGTTTCTCCTCCATTTGGAGAGGAGTCGTCATCCTTTTCTCATTGAGATAGTCTCTCAATTCGTAAGGGTCCCGCCCAGCCTTAGAAGCCAGATGGCTGTGACCCTTTGGAGGGAACTCACCATGAGAAGACCCCGCTTAACACGTGGGCTCCCGTGAATACTGAGGATTTTGCCTCTTTGGGCTATCCTCCCGAACTCTGGAACTTAAGTGATCTTCAAGTCATGGTGAAACTTTATTACTCGAAGCAACCTGGATATCGGGTTTGTTATGCTAGCTAACTTGCTTCGAGAGTGTTTCTTTCCCCTACCCTTTTTCCTGGATGTGGCGGTCTGAGAGGCCAATGGTAGCGTCCCCTTTGGCCACTCGTCCAATTACGAGCAGATAATCTGGACGACTTTTGAGATATCATTCATCCTCATGGCAAGTGCTCGTACACATGGGTCAAGATGGTCGTCAATCCTACTGCCCACAGGAGGGTGATTACCACATGAAGTGGCATTCTGGATGGGAGCATTAACTTCTGCTTGGGTGTCTACCATACTAAAATTATTGAAAACGTGTGGTTAAAACTTTTAGTCGTTTTCCACAGACAGTGCCAATGATGCGTTCCTGGTCCCCAGCTATTGTACGGATTAAAGTGCGTATCAATCTTTCACCGCGAGTCGATCTAGATTAGGTTCGATCTCCATCGCTACTAGCCTAAAATCTTACACAACAAACTGTAAATGAGAGGTCAGAGGATGGCCAAGGTTATCCCACCGTGGATACTCCGACGCTTAAGTCAGATATCTTCAGTGATAAACAGAGGAATACACGTCTAAAGGTAAATGCGATAGGAATGTAATGATGCGGGAGTGTGAGTGGGATGTGTCTTGAAGTTTGGGCTCCCCCTTGGGAGGCTTCAAAAGCTGGGTCTTTCCGCCAGAATTTGCCGACCACTGGGCACTGGTTGTGACTAGCGACGTTGATTGTCGTCTTACAGAGGCTAGGGAACCTTTACCAGGCGCCAAACACGCCTGGCCTACTGCTCGCGTTAGGATTGGTTGAGCCACTATGAGGACAACCTGCCCTGTAGCTTACAGCGTTGACCTCTCTCTCATTGGCTGGTATCTTCTACACTGGTTCTTGTCGTCTGCTTCCGTCCTGGCAGGCCATGAAGGTGTGTTGATCGGTTGCTGATTTGGGGCGTTGCGTAGGCCGCCTGCTAGGATCCATTGAGCTTCACTGGGAGGTTTGGGCCCTATTGCCTGGTCGGACTAGCCCCTTGCAATTGGGCGTCATCGTTATTAGCCCATATCTGAGTTGGACCCAACAATAGCTACTTAAAATTTTTAGCTGAGAGATGATTGGTATAACGGCTTATTTGTTGAGAATTATAAGTAATATAAGTTTTTCAGTAACTTCATCTTTTATCACTGCCAACTTTAATTTCAGGTAATTTTGTATTAGACTGATTGATTTGGATAAATTTTATTCCATTGGACATTTCAATGAAATAGGACCCTCTCTTGATGATAGAACTATTTCACCAGTGGAAGAACTTGATGCCTAAGATGAGTCGATAGTTTTATCTAGGTCAACTACATAATGTCCAACTTTTTCTTCCACATGCCTCCAATCTTCATTGGCACATTTCTTATAACTCCTCAGATAGGGATAGTGATCCCTTACGTAACTCAAAATCTATCAATGATTCTAGAATAGCCATAGTATCACTAATTATTGTGATACCATGCCTCCTATCTCCATCCTTGCCCATGGTTGCAGGCCCATCATGAAATTTTTGTCTAACTCATCCTCAATCATGCTAATCACTTTCGACATTAATGAAGAAAACTCTTTCACATAGTCATCAATCTTACCCTGGTGCCTCATTTTTCTCATGTTCATACAAGCGAGGTACTCAATATTCTTTGGATATAAATGTTTCTTGATTCCACTCGAAAAATCATGTCATGTTACTATAGTGCATAAATCCTTCACGTCCTCGTGGCATTTGTTATGCGACTATAGCATGGGATTTCTTTACAAAGTAGGGGTTCCATTCTTCACCTTATCTTGGTGTTTGACTACCCACAAAGCCTCAAAATACTGCTCCATCTACTACAAAAGTTATCCGATTGCTTAGCGTCATTTACACCAACAAAAGGCTTGGACTTGGGTGTCTCTACACTAAGTGCTTTGATTATCGTCTTACTAGTTGATGGTCCATTTCTCCTTCATTGGCTGCAACGTTGGCATGGAGTTTCTAATATATTTCTTTGAATACCATCATGTCTATGTGGAGCTCCACCATTGTGAATTACATCATATCCACTAACGTATCATTGGAGTCTCAGGACTCCCTCTCAAGGCTGTCAAAGCCTTGTTGGGGATAGATAACGTCCGACTACCCCACAAATCGATACAGTAAAGGAATGAGAAATAAGAAGAAAATAAACACATAAGTTTTTACATGAAAAACCCTTATCAAATGAGGAAAAAATCACAGGATAATCTGTCCACGAAACTACTTCCACTATATGTGAGGCTAAGAACAATTTTTCACTGTTACACAAGTACAAGAGAAAAGAAAACGAAGAACAAAGTATAAGCAATACACAGTGATTGCTCATAATTTTCTCCTTCCTTCACCGTTTTTCACTCTTTCTCTGTTTTTATACTTAGCCTCAAAAACAGTCTCACACGCTTCTCAAAACAGCAAGTCCGGCTACTTTCTTTTAATATCGATGCCCATATGCTGCAAATCTGAGGAATATTCTATATTTTCCGACAAGATCTGTCCTGACCAACAATATGAATATGCACTATACAAAAATGGTTCATGTATAATCGTCTGAAATCACGTATCATCAGTAAATCTTCTGAGTTGGCACCATTCTGGATTTCCTGGCAGACGGCCCACATTCCACCGTCCGCATTTTTTACAAGGTCGGTCAACGCCCGTTAACCATCCTCTCCATATGAATGGTCAGTGCCCCTGTTGACCGGTTTGTGTTGTCCGTCTATACCCTCTCAGCAATGCAGAATAGCTCATGCATTCACTGGTCAACAAGTTGACCGGTATTGTTGCTTGTTCAAAAAAATTTCGGTCAATTATGTTGATCGAAATTTCATTTGCGTATTCCGTGAATAGATAATGTCCACGTGATCCGTCCAAATCCTCTGGTCACAAGTATTTTCATACGAAAGTGACCCCCAATAAACTTTTTCTCATGACCGTGAGAAAGTAGTATCTACCAGCCCAGTTAAATTACAGCAAGTTTCATTTTTATACTTTGGTAAAATCTTGGTCATCATATCATCCCCATTTTTTTCAGTACCGACCTTCTCCGGTGACAGTAGATTGACTTCAAGCACATCTCTCACCCAATGGTATTGAACATCAATGTGATTTGATCTAGAGTGACATGAAGAGTTTTTACAGAGATATATTGCACTCTGATTATTACAGAATACCTTGTATTTTTCTTGTTTAAGTCCCAATTCTTGAATAAACTTTTTCATCCACAATATCTCCTTACAAGCTTCTGTCACTGTGATATACTCGGCTTTAGTAGTTGACAAGGCTATGCACATCTGCAACTTGGATTGCTAAGAAACTGTTCCTCTTATAAATTTTATCAAATACCCTGAGGTAGACTTATGAGAGTCAATGTCTCTAGCCATATCAACGTCCGAGTAGCCCACTAACTGAGGCTTGTCACTTTTAAGATACAGGCACCTCTTGGAAGTTCCTCGAATATATCTCATGATCTACTTGACCGCGGTCCAGTGCCACTTCCCTAGGTTTGATAAAAACCTGCTGACTGTGCCAACAACATGCGCTACGCCGGGTCTTGTGCACACAAGGGAATACATCAGGCTTCCCACAGCTGAGGAATAGTGAACGGCTCTTAAGTATGTCTTCTCTTCGTTCGAGGACGAACATTGGCGAGTGCTCAACCTGTGATGGTTCGTCAATGGTGTGCTCACAGGCTTCGACTTGTTCATATTGAATCGTTAGAATACTTTCTCAATGTAGCTTTCTTGAGACAGCCACAACTTCCTTACCTTTTGATCACGGATCATTCTGACACTAAGAATTTGCTTCGCCGATTCTAGATCCTTCATAGTAAACGACTGCCCAAGTTGCTCATTCAGCTCCTTTATCCGAATACTATTACGTCCAATAATCAACATGTCTCCACGTATAGGAGAAAGATAATAAAATCATCATCCGAAAAATTTTGTACAAATACATAGTGATTATGAGTAGTCTGCCGGTACCCTTTGACTAGGGATAACCAACTCAAACTTCTTGTACCACTGTTTAGGAGCTTGTTTCAAACCGTACAGACTCTTTCTCAGACGATAAACAAATTGCTCATTTCCCTTAACCTTGAATCATTCCGACTGTTCCATGTAAATCTCCTCCTCAGGTTCTCCATGGAGAAAACTCGTCCGGATATCCATTTGCTCCACCTCAAGGTCCTGATGAGTAGTCAAACCCAGCACAACCTGTATGGAGGATATCTTCACTATTGGAGCAAAAATCTCATCAAAGTCGACTCCCTTTCGTTGACTGAAGCCTTTCACCACTAGCCGTACCTTGTACCTTGGCTTCGTGGTGTTCTCGTCCGTTTTCAACTAAAAGACCCATTTGTTCTTTAGGACCTTCTTTTCCTTAGAAAGCTTGACTAAATCGAATGTGTGATTCTTATGAAGTGAACTTATTTCATCCTTCATGGCTTCCAGCCATTTCTCCTTACTTTCGTCTTCCATAGCCTCTTCATAACTCTTAAGCTCTCCGGCATCAATGAGTATAATATATTCACTGGGCGACAGACGAATGGAGGGCCATCTGTTTTGTGAGGATCGTCTGATAGGCACATCCTCGTCGGTTGAGGAATGACTTCATCTTAGTCTTCATCAGGTGCCATGATTTTCTCTCAATTTTCCTCAACCGTCTCAGGACCATTGTCTTTGTCTTCCAGGGATACTAGACGGATAATTTTGACACTTAATTTGTCTTTCCGGTCTACATCACACTTAGCCTTCCTGTCAATGTCCTCAATCGTTTTATCTTCAACAAATGTTACGTAGCTTGACCGGATAAGTTTTCTTCCAGTTGGATCAAAAAATCTGTAACTCAACTCATCTTCCTCATAGCCCAGAAAGACGCACTATATTATCTTTGGCTCAAACTTTATCCTTTTATCTCTTGTGATATAAACGAAGGTTGTGAGATTCTGGGTCTAAAAACTTGATAATGATGAGGTGATTAGTATGCTAATTATCCATACTAGACCTATGGAACGAATAAGGTTGGATATCGGAAGAAAAATCGAGAAAAAGTTCAGGTTCGTGCTGCTGAAGCTCGAGCGCGATTTCCAAAACCTCACCCGCCCACTGGCCACTCGAGTGAAAATTCCAATAGCACCCCCGCCTGATGCTCGCTCGAGCCGCGCTCGAGCGGTGGCGCAATATAAAGCCGTACCCTACCTTCTCCTCTTCATTTTTCTCATGGCCCTAGGGTTTTTAGAGAGAGAGAGGGGCAATCCTAGAGAGAGAAAAGGGGAGAATGAGGCCCGGGAGTCCAAATCCGTCCATGATCCAGTTATAAAAGTGAAAGCACGCGTCGAGGCAAGTGTTCTCATACCCACTAACTTTCCACTTTCGTTGATTTTTGTTGATTATCGGGTATTTTTGTCTCGATACCTACCCGTAACCTAGAAAATGTAGTACCCGTGTCTTGAGACCAAGGATGGTAGAGTTTGTTGGTGGATTTGCTCACCAATTCGTCTGGTGGAGCTTCGTAAAACCCTAACCCACGAAATTTTGGGATTTTCCTATTTTCCGTCCGTGAATCGTTGAGTTGACTTCAAAATGTGAATCCCCACGTCCTTATTGTGTATATAGGTTGGCCGCGTGAGTGATCTCGCACGTTATGACCCGTTCGCGGCCTCTGAGTCCTCTAAAAAATGCATTGTTACTGTTCATCCGAAAATAAATGGGAAAATTGCATGCTTTCATCATCGTATTACGTTGAATCGAGCCTAAAAGATGAATCCCCGTGTCCCAATTGTGCGTATGTATCAACCGGACGCCCGATTTCACAAATATCGAACCGTTCACGGCGTCCGGATGTTCAAAAAGAAACCTGACACTGTTCACCGAAATGAAATGAGAAATGTGCATGTTATGCCTCGTTTAATTGTTATGGAAGTGACGTTTAATTGTTTGAAAGTAAATGTAAGCCCCAAAAATGTGTATCCATGTGCCGGAAGTAAGGGAACGAGTCCAGGAGGCTTCTAAAATGATACGTGATTATCGAATGTATGAGATTCGGAATTCTCTTGTGACCATGAATTGAATTATAATGACGGGATTGAGTCCCATAGAAAGTTGTGAACCGAGCAAGTAAATGAAAGGGAATCCATATTGTGCATTGTGATGGAATGATCTCCCGGATGGAGATGTATGTGATAGGAATAGGATTTTTCGAGTTGTGAATGTGTATGGCAAATGTGGATTTCCCTTTCTAAGTGTGAAAACTAACCTTAAAACTAGGACCATGATTCACAGGGGTAATATTCTTTAGCTTACCATGTCCATCGCGGTGTGAACCCGAGGAATACTTGGCCACGTATTCTGGCCGCTCGTGGGAGTGGGGTGATGTTCGTGGTACGCTTTAGGAAACTACTGTGAAAGAACGATGATTGCCCTGGTCCCGGGAGGATATGGGGCATGTTGGTTGAACGCTACATAGTGAGATGTAGTCGTTCGTTGAGTGTTGCATGGAGGCAACCAGTGGTCGAGTGTTACAGACCTAAAATGTAGCCGTGGCTTTAGAATGTGTAGCAAACACACTCCTTTCTTCGTTCTCTCACATCGTTGGTTAGTACTGCCTACTAGCTCGGGTCCGCAAAGATGATATAATGATAAAAATGAATAATGCCTGATCGATGTAACCGTAAGAATCTAATGTTCCAAGGTGTTCCCTGTTTCCTCCCATGATTCCTGGTTATTGACATCTTGTACTTTTTTTCCTCCCAGTTGTTGCTGTCAGTATTATCATGATTGTTAGTGAGTTATGATTACATTTGTTGAACTGTACGCTCACCCTTACTGTTTTCCTTTTAGATGAGAACACTTAGCCGACTCCAGATTAGTTAGAGTAAGGAGATAAACTTGCTTGAAGAGGTTAGTTGGACGTCAAGTGTATTAAAGATTTGGTCATATTGTTGTAATGGAATGTAACAGTCACTCTTGGATGAAGGTGGCTCGTTGTTATATTATGGTGTTGTTATACTTCCATAGGTTTTGATGATTTAGTTACACTTTCGCATTTATGTTGATATTTTGAGCTTTGTTTTATTTTAGATGGCATCTCTCTAGATCTAATACGGTAGATAAGAGTATTGTATTGGAGCCATGGATGACATGACAGACGTTGTGATTCTGTGTGTTGTGTTGTAGGCTTTGTGTTAATTCTTTTTGTTAGATGTGTGCATGTACATGATCTATTTGAACAGGTTGTATTTTTGGTTTTTGTCCAATTGTAGATGAAACTCTACCGAAATTTCAGTAGAATTCATAGGTTAATTATGGATTTTGGTTTGTGTTACCAATGATGGAGGTTATTTATTGGAGAAATAATCCAGTTCGTCACAAAAGCTTTACATTCAAACACTCGTAGATGATCATAGGATGGCTCCTTACTCAACAATATCTTTGACACTTCACCCTTTAAGGGTTTACTAGGTGACCTATTTATGATATAGGCCGCAATCTTTAGTACTTTAGCCTAGAAAAATGTAGAAAGTTTGATTTCTGAGAGCATACAACGTAATCTCTCCAGAAGTGTACGGTTCATCCATTCAGCCACTCCATTCAACTGTGGCGTCTTTGATGGTATTTTCTGATGCATAATACCATATGACTGGCAATAGGCACCAAAATGTCCTATGTATTTGCCGCCATTATCACTTCAGACGGCCTTCAGTTTCTTTCCCGTCTGATGTTCAATTAGAATATGAAATTGCTCAAATATACTGAGGACTGCGTCCTTAGTTTTTAATGGGTAGACCTACAGCTTTCTAGAATAATCGTCAATGAAAGAAACGAAGTATTGGGCTCCACCAAATGATTTCTCTTTGAATGATCCACACATATCTGTATGGATTAGATCAAGTATCTCCGCCTTTGTGGAGGATGAGTCTCCATGGAATGAGACTCTCCTCTACTTGCCGGCCAAACAGTGAGGACACGTATTCAGTCCATCCTCCTTTACTCCGGAGATAAAACCTTTTCTGGCCAGGTGACACAGCCCATGTTTACTTATGTGGCCCAACCTCCTGTATCACAAATTCTCAGACTCCTTATCACTTACGGCATTCACGTCCCCGGCCATTGCACAAGCCTTCATCACATACAGGCCATAGCACTTTTTTCTTCTTACCACAACAAGAGATCCTCTGGTAAGTTCCTACACACCTTCATAGAAGGTGCTACAATGACCTTTATCATCCAACCGACCGGTTGACATAACATTCAACCAGATATCAGGGACATGACATATATCCTTCAATAGTAGTTTCGTCCCATTATTAGTGACCAGAACAACATCATCTCTACCTACAACCGGGGATGTTCCTTCATTGTCTATCCTTATCACTCCAAAGTCTTCTGGAGTATAGGATGTGAACAATCCCCTTCTAGACATGACATGTAAGGTGGCACCAAAATCAATCATCCAGCCGGACTCCTCTTCCGCCAGGTTTGCCACGTTTTCTTCACACGTCAACAGGAGATCGTCTCCTATAACCACGGAGACAGATGACGTTTCCTCTCCTCGTCCCTTGAAGTAATATTTCTTAATGTGACCCTTCTTACCACAGTGATGTCACTTAAGGTTTCGATATCTTGACCGAGATATACTGCGTCCTTTCTCTCTAGGCTTCTGGCTGCATCATCTGCTCCTTCCCCTAGATTCGATCACAAGTATCTCAGAGTGAGAGGACGACGAGGTCAATTATGACCGTCTTGACTCATTCATGAGTAAGAAAACAATAACCTCGTCCAACCTCAGTGTATCCTTTCCAAATAACAAGGTTGTGACGATATGATCATAGGAGGTCGACAGAGAGGCCAGTAGTACCATTGCCTTGTCCTCCTCCTTAATTTCTTCATCAAGGGCGGCTATCTGTGCCAATATTCTATTAAACATGTCCAAATACTTCTTAAAACTCCCACCTTCAGACAGCCGTAAGCCATAAAATTTTTTCATTATATGTAGTCTAGTTGTTAAGGATTTGGACTTATATCGACTCTCTAACTTCTCCCAGACATTCGTTGGATCAATCAGGCCAAGAACTACTTGGAGAGTATTGTCCGCCAAGCATAGTTTAATGGTACAGTTAGCAATATCTCTTTTATTTTGTCATTCATCATCAGTCAAGTTTGCAGGCCTTTCATTCTTCTTTAGCGCCTTCACTGTTCCCTCTGTGGTTAGAATGTTCTTCACCCTCTCCTTCTAGAGGATAAAGTTACCATGCCTGTTGAACTGCTCCACGCTGAATGGCAAATTTTTTGATGATGATGACGCCATTTAGATAGAGTTCTTAACTGTACTCTCTGATACAACTTGTTGGGATAGATGACGTCTGACTACCCCACAAATTGATACAGTAAAGGAATAAGAAAGAAGAAGAAAATGAACACATAAGTTTTTACGTGAAAAACCATTATCAAACAAGAAAAAAATCACGAGACAATCTGTTCGCAAAACCACTTCCACTATATGTGAGGCTGAGAACAATTTTTTTACTGTTACACAAGCACAAGAGAAAAGAAAACAAAGAATAGAGTACAAGCAATACACAATAGTTGCTCACAATTGTCTCCTTCCTTCATCGTTTTTCACACTCTCTCTATTTTTACACTTAGCCTCAAAAACAGTCTGACACGCCTCTCAAAACAGCAAGTCCTGCTACTTGTTTTTAATATCGAGGCCCATATGCTGTAAATCTGAGGAATATTCTATATTCTCGGACAAAATCTGTTCTTACCAATAATATGGATATGCACTGTATTAAAATGGTTACTGCATAATCTTTTGAGATCATGTATCATCAGCAAATCTTTTGAGCTGACATTATTCAAGATTTCCTGACGGATGACCCTCATTCAACCGTCCGCGTTTTCCACTAGGTCAGTTAATGCCTGTTGACCATCCTCTCCATATGACCGGTTAATGCCCCTATTAATCAGTTTGTGTTGTCCGTTTGTACTATCTCAGCAATGTAGGACAACTGATACCTTCACCGGTCAACAAGTTGATCGGTATTGTTACCCGTTTAGAAAACTTTCGGTCAACTATGTTGACCGAAATTTCATTTGCGTATTCCATTAATAAATAATGTCCACGTGCTCCGTCCAAATTCTCCGGTCACAAGGACTTTTACACGGGAGTTACCCCCAAAAAGCCTTTCCCTAGGCCTTTAACATCTCCCAAAATGATTTCCGCTTGAGAAAGTCTTGCTTTGAACCGAGGGAAAGGGTCATTACACATACTTCACGTACTTTTCCTTTTAATTGACACTTCAGCCTCTGTGCTGCTCTCCATGTTAAGAATGCCCTCTAAAAAGGTGATGGTTCTCCCTCATGTTGACGTTGACTGGCTCCCTCGTAGTCTTAGTCTTCTCGTAACATGGTCTCGGCATAGCTACCCAATTAGGATACCTCGTGTGATATAGACAAATCAACCATTTCTAGACATTCTCATTCTAAAATGTGTAGGAACACAAGAATTTTAGAATAAATACTCTTTATTATAGAAGTTGAGTGTAAGCGTATAAAATACCTCTTTGATATTCAAACCTGTAAGCTCATCCTAGAAGTTCACTTTTCAAGCTCTCTAATTTAAGACTTGTCACCCCCTCAATTGCACACTACTCATTGAATTCACCTTACTTGGCTTTTCTTGAATTGTTTCATGAGCTTCTTAACTTTCTGATATTATCTCAAATGAGAGAAGTTTATCTATTTATATAGGAACGTCACCTTCTTAATCAATGGCTTGGATCATTTTTTTGTGTTCTATTATGGATGGTTAGGATTTATCTTTTTCGAGTATTTTTCATAAATATTTTCATCAAGAATTCTTTAGAACCTCGATTATCCTCTCTATTCACGAACATTATAAAATAAAAGGCATATCTCTCCAATTGTTAATAATTTTTTAGATTATTCTTAAAATTATATAGAATCTTATAGATAATTACCTACCTAATACATATATTTTTATACGCATAAATTATATATGCAATCATTCATATTATGTCTGTGTGGCACATAATAACTTTTCTATTTTTTGGTCATCCGTAATATTTTAATCTTGATAAAATCACTCCGATAACAAAGAGGTTCGATACTCATGAAAATTGCGAGTTCTATGTGCATCTTTCTTTCTTAATCTATGTATGCAAAAAAATTATCCAAATTTGTTAAGCTCTTATAGCAACATCATAATAATGGAATCAAATACACAACTTCGTAAGATAAAATTGCAACACACGTTAACCATGAAAAATAATTTTTTTTTGTTTCCTAATTCGAAGTATACATCTAATAGCAGTATCCTACACCATCATCATAGCAGCTACAAAATCTACAATCACCTTAAAATTGTCCAACGTCCACAGTTGCAATTTGGACGGCCATTGACTACCGTAAAAAAAACAAAACTAAAAAAAACCCATAAATGGATTGTGTACATACAACCTAATAAATGAGGCTT
>JAODPA010026402.1:0-31984 GCA_025585075.1 Nepenthes mirabilis
CATTAAAGTTAATATTTTTTCATAATCCTTAATTTATATATTCATTATCGTTTCATTGACTAAAATTATCCCTCGTATTGCGTAAAGCGCAGGGCAATTACCAAAAGTGAACGTAGGAAAAAAGGGTGTAAATTTTGATAGAATTGAGGGACTCTTTCATAATGTACTGTAGAAAAAGCA
The DNA here is from genome assembly GCA_025585075.1 of Nepenthes mirabilis. Lineage (NCBI taxonomy): Eukaryota > Viridiplantae > Streptophyta > Magnoliopsida > Caryophyllales > Nepenthaceae > Nepenthes > Nepenthes mirabilis. The sequence goes on from JAODPA010026402.1 coordinate 181, forward strand.
TGGAAGTATGAAAAATAAAATGCAAAATAAATAAGAAGGGATCGAGGCAGCGGCTCCGCCCTCTCAGAGGCGGAAGCGGCTGACGCTCAAAGAGTCCTGAAAGTTGTAGCAGTCCGAAGGAAGGACTTCCGGGATCGAAAATCGGCGTCCCGGAAGAGATCGCGAGGCTTAACGCAAGTTCTTGAACTCATCTCACTTCCTTTTTACCTCTGTCTGTCCTCTTCCAAATTGTGCGATTCAATGAAGAATAATTCGTAGTTTACGGTTATGTAGCTTCCTTTTTATGTGCTATTTATTTCATTATTTTATGTATCGCAGGGGATTGTGAAGAATTTGCTTGAGCGAAAATAGGTTAGTGTGGTGAGATGCCGAAGTTCCATGTCGGAGGGAAAGTAGTGGATGGAGTTGATTTATTGAGGAAGAGGCACTGGATTTGGCGGTTAGATGTGTGGCCGTTCGCTATTCTTTATGGTGCTTGGCTAGCGACTATTGTTCCTAGCATAGACATTGCGGATGCTATGATAGTTCTTGGCGGGCTCATAGTCTTTCACGCATTGATTTTTCTTTTCACGGTTTGGTCTGTGGATTTCAGATGTTTTGTGCAATATAGCAAGGTATGTGGTCTACTTTCCCGTTTCCTGAAAAGCTATATTTTGAGTTGAGCTATTTTCATCTGGTATTTAGCTTTTGAAGACTGCTTATTCGAGCCTTTCTTGATTATGATACGATTGTTTAACGGGTCGACTAAAGTTTAAATCTTAAGCTATTGGTGGAGGGACGAAGATTGGGTTTTTATCTTCTAAGATGCCACCTCACGCTAATATATATTGACCTTGAACCGGCCAGATAAAAATTTCATGAAATGGGGTTAGATTTGGCATTTCCACCATTTGATCAAAGCGGCTCTATACCATGCCAAGGTTTCAGTCTTCCTAAAAGTTTAAGCTATTAAATGAGTCCCAACAATATGCTTTTATCATAACAGTGGTGGTCTTATTTGTAAATTTCTCCCCTAAATGGTATGGTGTAATGGCTGAATCACTGATTCCAGCTTTATATTCTTATTTCTGGTTTTGAATCTTTATTAATTAGTTGAGAGAAATGTGAAGTATGCATTCATTGGATGCAAGGCCTATAAGTCGACATAAGAAATGTTTGAAATAAAAAAAATAAAAAGATCAAAATGGGTTTTTATGAATTCTAACGAATCACTCATTCACAGTTTAACGGATGATACCTAAAATGCCAATAGAGTGATGAAGACTGCCATTCACGGGAAATGGATCTGTTTGGAGACAGGTCCTTTCCGAAAGTCCTTCAACTCCTTTCTATCCAAGTAGATCCAACAATAGAAAAATGAATTTGTTATATGTGAAATGAATAATTTCCAAGTGAACTGCTCATCTATATCTGATTTGGCATGAACCCATCTCATCTTCATCAGAACTACAGATCATCCCACCTGTTTTAGAGTAACACAATGTGATTTAGAAACTCAGAATGCTCATACCGCAGAACACATGTTCTCCGATTATTTAACATCTCTTTTCCACATTGTTTTATGTGAGATCACTTTCACACTGGAAGCTGAAAAAGAGAAACGCAACCACACCCTAGTTTTGTAAAATTTCTAAGTAATTTCATTACAGACTGGATTTATCTTCTTTGAAATTGATTGACGACCTTTTTCATCAAAGCTATATTATAGGTTGGTGATACAGTCTGTGTTGTAACCAATAGTATCCCGAGCATCATTTTTTGGTACCAGATTATAAGCAATAAGTATTTCTATCATAGTAGTAGAATTTAGTGAAGAATTTTCTTCAGAAGTAAACAGTGGAACCATCCCCATCAGTGAAAGCAAAGAGAGGCTGGAACTCCTTGCAATGATATTGAATATACTTTCATACTGAAAATTTTCTATCATGGTCCTTTTCTATTTTTTGTATACTAACAGCCATAAATGGCGACAACAATGTCCCACCATATTCTTCTTTGATAAAGGGTAAGGTCATGTACATTTAATGCTCCTCAAGTCCTGTAATGCAACAGCCTCATGTACCCAGATGCAATTTACTGAGTCATGAGCTTCCTTGGCCATCTAAAGGTAAAGCCTTTTTAGAAATTTTAAAATCCTCTGATTCTAAGCTACCTTCATTGATTGGCAAATTTTTTATGTTCATTTGGCAAGATGATATTAAATATATCTCAGGAATCCCCTAAACTTTTCTTTGCAATGCCCTTAATGTTGTTAAGAAATATAGTGTGGGGTTGCAAAATGGTGCATAAGTGTGCAGGTAAACTAGACAAAGTGCTTTGACAAAGTTAATCTGTTAAATATTTGATATTGTGCCCCACGCTTTCGTCTCTGAAATGGGGCCATTAAGGAAGACCAAGGTAGATGTAAGGAAGAGAGCTTCTTTGCAACAAAATTGTGGCCTACTTGTCACCACCATCATTAGGCTAATCTTTGAACTAGAAAGTCTCAAAAGCCAAGAATATGCATCCTTAATTGTGTCTCTCTTCTCCCCCAAGAAACCACAAAAAAATGACAGTACCTTTTTTGAAAAAGCTAACAGGAGACCATAATCAAATTGCTATTTATCCTACCAAAATCAAACCATTTAAAAAATAAACCAGGGAAAAACCTTATGCTGAACCTGCTAGATTCCATAACAGAATTGAATGACATGGAGAGTGGGTCACCATACTGAAGCCAGTGGAATGACAAAAAGAAATATTAGGCTCCCCATATCCTGAACAGAGTTTGACGGTCAGAAAATGTCAACCAACCAAGATATCTGTATGTTACTAAACTGCATTCTTTGGGCCTAAGCATTGGGAACCTTCGAGCTGCATAATCATAAGGTTTTCCTTGTATAACTTACTAATTGCTGTTGAAATGCTAGACTTCGAATGGGCATCCACAGAATATGTTTGCTGTCAAAGAAGCCTCTCATATTTGGTTAGCCCGCTATTAATTCGCTGTGAGGTTATGAGACTAAACTAAATAATCTCCTTTGAGTAGTCTAGCCAACACTTCCAGCCAACCACACTATAGTGCCAATTAGACAAATCAGCCTTAATATCATCTTACTCAATGCATGAATCTCCCGTATTGTGGGTCTTGGGGTTCAGATGTACAACCTTAGCCAGTATGTGGTTTGAACCCTTGATGGAGCAATCTTATTGTTGATCTAGAGCTCACCCTTCAAGTCTTATCTTAACTAAATAAACAAACCCAAAATCTTCAACTATCTGTGCATCTAATTTTTCTTTTTGAAATAAATTAGGGAAAGGGAGAATGGAAGTGGCTTTGAAGCCAAAAAAACCTGCTTGAAACCAAAGTTCAATTATTTTTTCTCCTCAACGTTTGATGCTTGGTTATACCTCATTTATATCCATGCCTTTCATAAACAAAGGAACTTGGTCTTTATCCTTTTACAATGGAATCAGATATAACTTCGTAGCAATTGAATTGAGAATTGGTGTTTAGATGATTGAACTGAAAAAAGAAAGAAATCTTTGAATAAAGTTCAGCTTTGAATGCCAATCTTTAGGTTTTTGAATCATTTTTTATCTTGCTTTGCTTTCTTCTTTTTTTGTCCTCTTCCATCTTTCTTTAATCTTGTTGAATCGATGCTGCTTTGGCTTCACACATAGTGCTAGTTTTAAGTTGCTAAAATTAGGGAAATTGTACAGTTTTGCTATTAAATATTTGTTACTTTTGGACCACTAGATTACGTGAAATCCAATTAAGCAAGTTTAGTGTACTGAACTTTCTGCTGCCATTGGCAAAGATAGGTTCTATCCACATTTGTTGGTTCTTTATTTTAATGGTGTAGCTGTTGCTTTATTTATTTACAGGTTAATGCCATTCAGCAAGCTGACTCGTGCAAAATAACGCCTGCGAAATTCTGTGGTTCAAAAGAAATTGTCCCACTTTACTTCCGTAAAGTAAGTTCATTTTGATTCTCATCGCGGTGAAATTGTTTCATTAATATCAACTGAAAGATTTGAGAGTGCTCTTCTCCTAATACTAGCAAGTGGATTCAGTTGGGTTATTTTTAGTCTTTTGAATATTCCATTCCCCTCCTTATTGGCATGAACGGGTTAGTGTGCTTTCTGTTGTACCAGCAAGTTTGCTGTGTGTGTCAGACAGTCAAATTATGTTAATGAAATGAAGACCTGTGGAAACAGAAAGATTTCGTGTTGCAGCCCTTATTTGCAATGCCTGCTTACATGCTTCAAATCATGAATTATGTCCTCTTCTTTTTATTAGAAAATGGGAGTGCACAAAGGGGAGATTAGTTTCATAGAGGAAGGATGACTTTTGTCATAATATTAATTTAGCAGGGATCAATTTCTTGTTCCTGAAATAATAGGATGCAATACTCTACTCCTTTGCCTAGTAGCACCTGCCTCTAGTTCTGACTCACAACCTCGATTATGCGTCTACTACTAATATTATATGAGATTTGCTTATCTATACATATTTGCCATGGATATTGTTTTGTAATACTTGAAGCTTTATTCAAACGATGTTATGCTTGTTATTATTGAGACCAAAATGTGAAATGCAGAATGGAGTTTGATGCTTGAGGTAAGGTTTTGCTTGATATCATCTTGGATTGTTGTGACATTCTTTGGTCCATGCCTCTCCTAAATTAGAAAATGTCTCAGTGTGCTCTCTCTGAGCAGGAATGCTGTGTAGAACTTCTAGTGGCTTTATAGGAGCTTATAGATCTTGTGGTGAGTTAGATTATAGAATTGTGGTTTCTGCAGATCAAGCATAGAATTGTTCTTGAAGGGAAATAGTGAGAGGGCCAAAGGATAAATTTCTATCTTTTCAGATTTCTTTTGGAAAATAGAAAATTGAAGTCAGCATCATGTTGGAGAACATACTCTGTAACCTTGAGATATGAAGCAAAAAAGATATAATTGATTGATTTCAACTTTGGTTTTGTCCTTTGTTAGTTTTATTCATGAGGGGATATTACAAGGGGGAGAATGACTAATCATCTGCTTCTGCACAAGACATTGAAGTTTTCCATTACGAATGGAGGCTAAAGGGTTTAACTCTTTAGTCCTTAATTTTTTGCATTACTTATGGATTAACAGGGCATCCCTTACCCTATTTCTTTAAGAAATAGCAGATGTATCAACTTTTACCTGACACTGAAGCATAACAGCGTCTACACAAGAGCGTATTTGCTATTTCTATATAATTAGTCAGATAATTAGAGCAAGGGGTATCAATGTGGAATATGAAAGGTAGAGATGAGAGCAGCTGAAGGGGAGTAGAATGATTCCTTAACGACAAGGCACCCTAAGACAAAAGCCATTGGCTTGGCTGAACACCAGTCACTGCAAATTATTCTAGAAGGGTTGCTTGCTTTAATGCACCACGTAGTATTAAGTAAAGGAGAAGAAGAATTAGTTACTTATTTTTGGTCGGTTTATCTTGCTATATAGGCACTGAACTTTGTGGTTTGCTTTCTTCATAAAAAAATATAGTGCACCCTATAAAGAAAGACGTGTTGATTAAGCTAAAGCTTACCTTGCTCCAAGAGAGGCCATAGGATACAGTAGTACCGATGATGCTTCTTTGGACAATGAGAAAAAAATTCAAGAATAGAAATTACTATACCATTCTTTAACATCATTTTTATCAGTCTTAGATACACCACATGGGCCCATATGAAATTGCAGACTCCCTTGGATAGCTGCTCAGGGGTAAGGCTTTAAGCTAGCTTTGAAGCACGGTCCTCCTTAAATTTTTTTTTTTTTTTCATATCCCCCTGACATACGCTTTATAGATTTTTGAAGGAGAGCGCTTCACACCTTTCTAAGAGATGGTTCCTAGACTAGCCCAATGAGGGTATGCTAATCCGGCTCCTAATTACTATGGATAGTTTTGGAGGCTCTCCCTACTTCGCTTGAACCAAACTTCACTTCCAATCCATTTCACCAACCTTTACTTTTAAGCCGCGGCTTTGATTAATTTCCTTCAACAGCAGCTATGACGACAACAATGGTTACATAAACGACTAATCCCTATGGCACATTAGATGATTTGTAGCTATCTTTTTTCTGTGAGAGAAGGGACGGATTATTTATATTTTATTTGATAGTCAGAGGTGAATTAAAAACTAAGCAGTAGTAATACTATAGATCCCCAGGGCAAATAAGATATGCTCCTCATGTTATCCATAACATGTCAAAACCTAAATGTTAAGTGAGCAATACTTCCAAATGCCACTTTATCCTGTCACATCCGTTTTGAGGATGACGTAGTGCAACCTTCTAATGTAATTACCTTCTCTATCAACATTGCTATTTTTGAGTTGAACTATTCCATCATGCTTTTGAGAAAGGGCTTGCTAGAGCTATTATATTCATCAAATTAAGAGATTTCTCATGATCGGATAGTCTATCAAATATAGATTGTGGAAGATATAGTTATTTAAAAGAGAGAATCTTTGGTCCTTGTAGTCATTTCTCTTTTCCTTGAATGACATCGTTCTTTTTCAGTCTCGAGTCCCCTTATGTAGTTTCCTAAAAACAATCAATTTTGTTATCTTGGATCTATAATTGAAAATTGCAGAGATTGATAATGATGCAGCACATTTAAATAAAAATGGGTAGTTATAATGCAGAGATTGGAACTGTAATTAAAAATACTTTCTATCTAACATACTCCCTTTCTCATGGTGCAAAAATGGATTCTTTGGTGGCAGTGACACTTCTAGACACCAGATTCCCATCTGCAAAGGGTAATAGTGCTATGTAATAAAAGGGAAAAAATTGGATCAGTCCACGATTAGACCAGTTAAAGCATTATGGGTCAAAATGGTGTGCAATAAAAATTTATACAAGAGATAAGTGCTGCATATATTAAGATGAATGAGTAAGGTAACTTAAATGATAATTTAAGAGGCACATGTATCCTTGACTGATTAGAAGCTGCATGTATGGAGAAAAAAATGAGGGAAGAACATTAAGATGGTTCAAACACTTAAATCATAGGCAAAATGAAGCGCTAGAAAAAAATAGTGACGTGACCGAGATTAGATGCAAAAAGATAAAGGGCAATGTAGGCATAGGAAAGCATAAAGTGAGGTGATAAAGAATGATGTAAACTTGCTTCTACTATTAGAACATATTGTGCCGAATCTAACAAAATAGTGTATGTGGATTTATATAGACGGCCCTATTTATTGGACATGAGGCTTTGTTGATGTTGAATTCCACTTACTATCAGCTTCCCTTGCTTGTAGACTACAAACCTTTTGTATATGTGAATGCTGCGTACTAGGACAATCAAAATGTTATTGGACGACTAATGACTCTTGAAGTTCAACCCAAAAAAGGGTTTAAACATAAGAATATGTAAATGACTCAAGGTTTTAAATTAAAACTCTGCAGAAGTTATAATCCTACAGTTGACCTCTATAGACTGCAATAATTATGATTCTGCGATTGACTACAGTAGACCTCAATAAATTTACTGTTAGATGGACTACGAAACTTCCCCTTCTTCTATTAGTCTAATTAGTGGGTGCATTGTTGAGAAAATTGGTTTTGACCTTTGAATAATATTGAGCTTTTTTTTCCAGCTTGGCTGTATGTACATACAATTCCTTAATAATACTTCACAAGTTAATAGAGGGTACATTCCCCATGTAGGAAGATAAAATGACCAAATTAAGTCGTAGTATGTTGTATGTAAGGGCCCAAGATGGCTGTTAGATAGCAGGTTGATGCAGTAACTAAGGCCTAAAGGAGAGGATTTTCCTTGTTGGTCCCCAACCAGAAGAAAAGAAAGGCTTTTGCTTGTTTCTGGAGGTACTATTGCTTTCTTCAAAAGATTTTGTTCTGGCTTATATCACAAAATTACTTTGAACATTATTACCCATAAATTGTGAAGAGATTTTTTTGCGATTTGAATCCGTGACAATCAGGTCATACTTATAGTGGGGGGCACTCTTATCACTGTCCCAAGGCTCGCCCTCTTTCGTGAATGTCTCCAAATCTTGCAAGTGCATTTTGAACTTTTTTTTTCTTGCAAATCTATTCTCACCCTATGAAAATATTGAAATCTATAACGCCATTTGTTTCTGTCAAAGTTAAGCCCATATCAGTCCTAATTTAAAGTTAAGCCCATATCAGTCCTAATTTAAATATCTAGTTAGGCTTAATTGGTTGCTAAAGTCTTAATTGAATTTAAATTGAAAGCCATTAATTTCACAAAAAAATCTATCATTATCCAACTGCACTAAATTCCTTCACCAGCAGCCATTCCTATCCTGTCCTCACATCCCTCTGACAACTGTCGCTTCTTCCTCCCCTGGACTACAATTACAGATGCAAGATTGCAGGCCTTTCTAAATCTGAGAGGCAGAGATCTAGTGTTGATGATTTTCAGAGGCATATGGAAAGAGGGAGAGGGAGAGGGAGAGGGAGAGGGGAGGTTAAAGGGAGAAGGGCTGTGGTAGATGTGATGGGGGTCATCAGTAGTGGAGGGGGGGAGGTGAAGACAAAGGAAGGCCAATGAACAGTGTGATAGTGGAGGGATATGAGAGGAAGATAAGTGAGAGGGGACAGGGTTGTCTGGTTTATTTTTTTAAGTTTTAATAATTGAAATTTATTATAAAAACATCTTATATGCATATCTCATAGATGAGCACCTCGCTTCCATCAAGCTTGTGCCTGTGCTTGGCACTTGGTGCCTTGGCCTCAGGGACCCTTGCATCTTAATGCACATTGCACCTTTAACAACACTGGTGGTAAGTATTGAGATTCCATTTTTCAGTTAACTCTAATTAAAGACTAATCACAATTAATTGAGAATAATTGGATTTAAAGAAATAATTAGGGTTTAGTTTTGATGGATTTTGGAATGTAGCCCAAATTCATTCTTTTATCTTATTAGTTCTGAAATTTATTTGAAAATGACTGGGGATTTAAACCGCTTAACAGCTAGTTTACACTTTCCTACACTGATTATGCAAATACTAGTATAGAGCATGCGATGTTCATTATAAGTGAGCTTCTGGATTATTCATGTTCTTATTGATTTTCCCCCTAATTTGGAAATTGTAGCTGTATTTGGCTAACATATTTCAGTTTGTCTTGTGTAAATTTATTTCCTTTAACTTGGAATTTGATAACATAAATATGGGGTATATAGATGGCAGGTTCTCCATCCACAGAGGACATGGAAGAAATTTACATTGATTTCAGAAAGCAAAGATTTGTATACTCCAAGGAGAAGGAGACCTTTTGCAAGCTTCCTTTCCCTACTAAAGAGATTTTTGGATACTATCTCAAATGTAGCGGACATGGATCTGAAGCTAAAGTTGTTGCAGCAACTGAGAAGTGGGGACGGAATGTGTAGGTTCTCTTATCAGTATTCTGTATAAATAAGTCAGGATTACAAAAAAAGGAATTTCAACTGCAAACAGCTATGAGGCAATATATATATATATATATTTTAATTTTGAGTGAAAAGGCTTAATTTTCTGTCTGATAGAAATCATAGAACAGGGAAATTTACCAATCACATTGTCAGTGAGTTTGTTACTTAAAAGTGGGAGATTATGAGATCAGTTATTCCACCTCTAATATTACTTTTCTATGGAAGAAGGTTGGGTCGGGGGCTTCACGTTGATTCCATGATTCATTAGATGAGAAAAAAAAAATTGCTCTTTCTAATTAAAGGTATTGCCATATCAATTTCGATGTCCACAGGACAAATTGATTTTTTTTCCTGGCTTTTCATAACATGCTAGGCATCTACTCCTAGTTTGGCACTTAAGGTTTTGTTTTGATTCCTGAATTGAACTGAATTGAAATTCGAGGAGTACTAATACCTGAGAAGTGTTGAAGATAGTTCGCAGGTCGTAAGTCCTTTTTTGTTGTGGAAACTTTTTCAGAAATCAGAAAACTTGAGATTCGATTGTAGACATGTTATTTTCTCTCATGGGAATCAGTGTTTTCCACAATTTTGCTACAGGATTTTGTTGTTAAATTCTCAAATTGTTTACATAAATTTTGGAGAAAAATTCTCTTCTGGAATTCTATTTGACTTCGTGACATTTTTTTTTGTGGTTTTGTAGCTTCGAGTATCCTCAACCCACATTCCAGAAATTAATGAAAGAGCACTGCATGGAGCCCTTTTTCGTATTTCAGGTTTGTTACTGATAGTGTTGTACATTTTTTGCTTGAGTGTTGCTAAATATTTCACCATTTTATCCCACCCATTTATCCAACTTTCTCATTTTCTTTTTTTTTTGAATTGAACTTACATTTATTAAATTCATTTAATTTGGGACATTTGTAAAAGGTAAAGTTAAAAAATGTCTTTTTCTACCTTAATTTTATGAATGAAATTTAACATAAAATTTGTAACTCAAAATTGGCATACAAAAATACATTGATTTTCAACAATGCCTTTTATGAATGTATCGAAAACAAGTTAAATTAAAAAGAAAAAAACAAAAAAAGTTGGATGAATGGGTGGGATTTGATGGGATAAAAAGTACTTTCTTAAAATGCTGGCAGTAATTCTTATTATCTTTTTTCACCTCTTTCTCTCTGTCATTCGAGTACTTATTGAATTTCTAATCCTATTCACTTGGTTTTCAGGTCTTTTGTGTCGGTCTTTGGTGTTTGGATGAATATTGGTATTACAGTTTGTTCACCCTATTCATGCTGTTCCTATTTGAATCAACAATGGCAAAAAGTCGTTTAAAAACTCTAACTGAGCTTAGACGTGTACGTGTGGATAGCGAAATCCTCATGGTGCATCGTGGTGGGAAGTAGGTGATCTCTCCAATTTTCTGGCTTTATGGGCAATGTGGAATTTTTTTGTGCTTAATATGGTGCATTATAGGTGGGTGAAACTCTCTGGGACAGATCTTCTTCCTGGAGATGTTGTTTCTATAGGTCGCTCATCTGGTCAGAATGGTGAAGATAATTCTGTACCTGCCGACATGCTCCTATTAACTGGAAGTGCCATTGTGAATGAAGCCATTCTCACGGGCGAGTCTACTCCTCAGTGGAAGGTGGATTTCTTTTCCTGCTTATTGTCATGATTTTGCAGTCCTTTGGTCATACCTTATGAGAGTATTGATAACTTAACAGACCTGGCTTACGGGTTCTTGTTTGGTGTTCATAAAGTACTTCTTTGAATGCTTGTTTCTTGATTAATCTGCATTTGTTGTAGCTAAATTGCTTTTGTTCAAAAGCCTTGTGGGTTATCGAGTGTGAAGCCATATGCGCTATCCTAGGGACACGTGCTTCATATATATATTTATATATATACTACTTTCTTTTAGTTATGTACTTATTCAATTTAATTTAATGTTGATAGTTCTGGGGTCCTTGTAGTTCGGTGATCTACTTGACATTGATCTACACAAAATCTAGATTATTTAACTGGTTATAATGCTGATCAGGTGGTTTCCATTAGCTTTTACATATGAAATCCAAAATTATAATACATCTTGATGCTTTATATCCTCCCAAGTATAAATTACTTTTGTGGAGATGAGTTTCCTTGGGTCGTTGTTTGTAAATTATATAGTATTGATAGATGAATAGGAGCAGAAAAATTAAAGTTAGAACTATAAGGAGAAGCTTTGGAATCTAAACTCTAAAAGTTTCAACACAAATAAGAGTAAGGCTAGAATAAATGAATTTTTTTGGGGATAATGTACTAATTTTGATTTTTTTTTAAAAAAAGGCAACAAGAAAGCCTTTAGTTTCTTTGCAAACCTTTGGCTGTTTTCTTCATCCCGTACATTCAGTTTTGTGAGTTGCAATGCAACTCCTGTAATTCCTCTTTTTTATTATAATTTGGGTGATGGTGAGCCATGCTGTAATACCTAGGTCGTTTCAATGTAGGGTTATACAGGAAACAGTTTCTTTACAATGTGGGATAAGGTCGTGTACATCTATATAATCTATAGCTCACGACCTTCATAATACAATTTGGCCTTGGATCTTTCTCACGGAAATGGAGAAGTTGATGTTGTAACTCGCAAGGTTACGGTGGGTGGTTAAAATGATAAAAGGTGACTTGAGCATTTCCTGGTTGTTAAAAATCTTGAATTGGAAAGTAATTTTCTTAGGACACCTAAAAAGCTAGACAAGTTATATGAATTAGAATTTAGAGAACAATAATAATGACGTCTACTAAAGTAACTGTTATTAAGATGTAATTAATGGTGCGGGTCTAGAGTTGAAATTGGTAGTGAGCACAATCACAATGATTAGAAGCAACAATTATGGAAGTTAACTGATGGGCACATAAGATGGTTCTGGCATAGGCTGGATAATGAATGCACAGACAAAGAAGAGTAGTTTGATTGAGGTTAGAGATTCTTAAGATTTGAAGGTATATATTTTGTTAGAGATTTGTCAAATAATGTATATTTATCAATGTAAACTATAAATATCAAATATCATATATCTATGATCGAAGTCCTAGTTACATATTGTGATAGGGACCCTCTTCCAACAATCTAATATCAAGTCACAATTTTCCCAATTCGTGTTTCTCTCTCAATGAAGTGGTAATGCAAATATATTGAAAATGGTGGGAAGAACATAGTACAATTTTAAGTAATAAAATTCAGAGAAGATGATGACCGAATGTGAAATGGACTAATAATGCAAATCTCTGAAACAGAGCCACGGAATTGACCCTAAATCAGGCTAGGAGTGTCTAGAGTGAAATCTAGCTGAGTTGATAAGAAAGTATCTTAAAAAGTCCAAGCTTACAGGCTGAATTACGCAATCCCCAAGGTAACAAAATAATCTCTAATTTTGTTTTTGAGGTCAGCTTTTATGCTGCCAACAGAAATCCTAATGGTGTCTATTAGTGTGATTACATCAGTACCCCTGTCGGGGAATTTTACTATACCCTTAAAAACATAAGTGCCATGGACGAGAGTTGGCTTGTTAGACCTTGTTACTTCACTCTTTTGGAGTTCATTCTCTTCTTAGCCAACATCTACTTCTGTCTTGCGGAACTCGGCCACTAGAGGTTTGACCTCGAACAGTCCAACCATCACAGATTTGACCTCGGTTAGGGCCTTGGTCAATTTGGTCTCTTGAACCTTGATCTCCAGAAGCTTGGTCGGATCTTATTTAGTTTGGCTTGCTTGACTTAAGTATATCTTTGGGCTCTGTGTGCTGCAATCACGTTACCTCTTCTGCGTGTGAGATCTTAATTACGTTGTGTAAGGTTTATTCTAATCTTATCAAAAGAGCATCTTTATTGGCTAACATACCTCCCAAATTGAAGATGAGGTATAGATGCTAACTTGAGTTGTGAAGGAACAGAACTGTTGGTGAACACAAATCAGAACAGACCAAAGCATTGAAATAGAGTAAAAAGAGCATTGGTTGGACCAGAAACCAGAACCCAGCTCTAAAAAAAAGCACAAACATTCGTGAGTGCAATATCCTGCTACTATAACAAATCACTACCGCTTGCAATCTCTTGCAACTAACTTTGATTTGTGTAGCGTTTTGCCTCCTAAATTCAGAGTAACAGGAAAATAGAGCAGGACAGGGAGCCTATTTAAGGACTGTTCAGGGTCATTGTTTTGGGCAATGTTCATGCCTGTAATGGGTGCTGTTCACACACTCATTTCATGAATGCTATAGAATTTCTCTATAATTTGCAATTCCCCCAATGGAATACGAGGGTAATAAAAGCTACTATTCAAAATTAGAAATAGAGCACACACAAAAAAGAAAATTTGGGTGGGTTCCGTTGGGCAGCGGGTATTACTGAAAAGGCTAGTTATTTTTTGGCAATATGTGATGGATCTTAAAGAGGAGTCTTTGATACTATGTTAATATATTGTCACGAACCTGTACCAAGTAGATCAATTTAAATAATTAATCATAATTCCTAAAATTTAAAATCCTAAATAAATTCAATAAATAATGCTAAGTCCAAAATTTAGGTGTAACCAACCGAAATATACAAATAACAAAATTAAATCCACACAAGGCCTCATCGGACAACCGTCCGAATAAAATAAATACGACCCGCTCTACAATAATCGTAACGGAGGTAATAATTTAACCAAAAATCATAATTAAATATAACATAATATCCGAACTATCCCGAAATATATCCATGGGCCTATATCTGGCCAATTCTATAATCCGATCGCATCAAATACCAATTTAAGTTATAGCAGAACCAAAACTCACCGAATCAGACGAATGGTTGACAGATCATGACCATACTTCTGCAATACATCCGAATCTTCAACTCTGAAGGGATAAAATAGGAAAAGTAAGCTTAATACTCAATAAGTGTCATATTTAAACGAAAGGAGTCCAATAAATGAGAGAGAACGTCAAATGATAAAAATTCGTTTAAATGACAGGATAAATCCACATCGCCGATAAAATGAATCCAATAGAAATCGAAGATCCAAAATCCAATGGTAGTTTTGTACTAAAATGAAATATCCAAATCCAAAGCAAATATTTAAATTAGAAAACAGTCCTCATTGGGACGTATATATATATAAAAAAATATATAAGCCAAATAGAAGTGATTCGGACTGATTTCAATAGGCAATTAGCCGATTCCAAAGTCTAGTCCGAGTCCAAATCTAAGGCCCGATCAGCTTGTGATTTGGGGTAAAATCCGATAGTCGGATAATCCAATAGCGTGCGCAGAAGTCGAAACAGCGTCGCAGCAGACAGTCTAATGGTTCGAATCAAAACATATAGTCGAAAATCATTTATACGAGACATACCAATGCCCAATAGAGGGCAAAGTCGGCGAATTTTAAATCTAAGTCTAAAATCCAAATCCAAATCAAAGTTCAATACAAATAAATGTAGAGATACAAATCATGTATTAAATTTGAGTTCCAATTATTTAAAGACTAGTTTGAGGAAGGGTTACACATAATCCTGATAATTTTAGACAAAATCAAATACAAATTAGGCCAGCATGTATGGCCACTTATGTACTCTGTATCCATGAATAAGGTTGCTCACTATTATTTGCTACCCGCGGTTTTAGGTGCAATTCTCAAACTTGTTAGATATATTAGGACGTTCGAATATATTCTAAGGTCAAATCAAATTATCCAAATGGGAAGAGTTATTAATCCAAGCCTTTCCTATTGGCTTAAAGGGATTTTTAAATAACAAAATATTTTTCTGTCGCGAGCTGGCCAGAATATTAAATACTCCAAATCCAAATGTAGTGACCACGACCCGGCACGTGCATCTGACTGCATGGCTTATGCAAAGTTTCATGCTCATTTTCATCTAAATGTATTGATAGGAAAATATACAATGTCCAATAAATTATTCGGATTTTTAGAAAAATATTAAATCCTCCAAAATCATAAAACCCAGTCTGAAAACATCCAAATTAGCCAATAAATTACACATGTATATCCAGATTAAACAGATCGAGTAGATAAAATTACATGCACGTTAGTAAAAATTTTAAATAGTGTCTAAAATATTTCAAATATTAAATCAGACCAAAGATGAGGTTTATAGATACTTGCCTTGACCTTATACTTTGTAAATTTGAAAAAAGGATGTTCCGAAATACCCAAATCGGCACTTTCTCTCTCTTGTCGCATGCGCGTCCCCTGCGCACGGCCCTCTCTCCTCTCTGCTAGCCTCTAGCGTTGTTGCCGCTGTTGTTGCAGGCTTGGCCGTCGTTGGTTTTCCCGGCGCGACCTTGCCGACACTGGCCTTCCCGGCACCACCTTGCGGGCGCCAGTGCTGCTCTGCCGCCTCACACTCTCCTTGCAAGGCTCTCTCTCTCCTCACATCGTTGCTCGCACCGCTGCCACCTCAGCCTGCAACTGCTGCGGCCTCACCCGCGACCCACCGCCGCCGCCGNTTTTGCCATATCCAAATTATCCAAAATTAAAATTAATATTAAATTAATTCGAACGGAAATCCGGGATAATATATAGTAACCTGGAGCCCTTTATGTGGATTAAACTTGATAATGTCAAAATTTAAATTTAAAGATGGAATATCTTATCGCTAAGATCATAATTTTAACTGGATATTGGAAAAATATTTATTCCAGTCTGATTAAAATATCTTTGTTCATGGGTAAAGTCTATAGGAAGGTGAGATTCAGGGACCTAGAAGACTTGGAATGAGTCGGTAATGGAGGATGTGACTGCTCTTAACTTTCTTGTTTTGTTTTTCGTGCCACATAGCATATTGCGCTTGGACTCTTAGATTATTTTACCTTGAATATATTGAATGGTGAGGTAGGATTCATGTAAGCAATTACATGTAGTTGGATTTGAGCCTCAGGTGAGACAATGACAATGTGAATGTCAAATGTGTCAACTCATTCCACTGGTACAATAGTGACTAGAACTAATTAATTCCTACCATTTTCACCCATTGTATAAGCGGCCAAGTAGATCTGGGAAATCAAGATAAAAGCTGAAAATGAGTAATAGTTGATTCCATTATACATGTTGGATTTGAACCCTTCATATTCTTTAAGGGTAGGTTTAAGTTGGAGTAAGGCATAGAAATGCTACTTACTAAAAAAAGGCATGGAAATGGATTAATCATGGGAATGTAGTCTGCAGAATTGCAAAATTTTATCATTTCCATGTCATTACTACGAACATGGAATAGATATTGCATGGTGAAAACCCTTTGCATTGCCTGCTTACTTTTCAATGCATATATTCTGGACGAAAATTCTTTCATATGAATTAACTGCACAATTTACAAAACCCCTTGATCTTGGGGCTTTTGTAAAGTTGGCATGGTATATTGTCATTCTGGATTCTGTTGGGCTGTGTGAAATTTCTTCTTAGGAACCTATTGTGCTTCTGGACTTTGATCTGCTTTCTTTGGGAATGAGAAGAAAAGTATTTGATCAGAAGACGCCAAATGGGATGTCAAATGTAGCCATGAACAGGGAATTTGGGTAGTCATAGTTCACTAAAAATGTAATAGTCAAAATCCATGAAGAAAAGATTGTAAGTACCAAAAAATCTTCCCTCAAGCTTCAAATTTGAAAACCTTCAGTATTTTTCTTTCCATACTAAGTGAAAGGACTAGGACTATAAAAACTTTGTCTCGTCTAGATTGACTAAACATTTAACATTACTTTCGATCATTCCTTTTCTGCTTGTATTTTGGTATCTGTCAAATTTTGCTGCGTTTTAGGTTTTGTCGAAATAGCTCCTGAAAACTTGTTTAGTGGAATGGTTTGTTGTTTCTCCTTCTCATTTTTCCAGGGCTGATGCAAACATGTTTAGTAAGATGCTGATAACACACGTGTTTTTACTTCCATACACCTGACTTGCATGTATCCTCAGAGTCTCTTCTTTCCAATTGATCTTTGTTCTAATGGGTGATACTTCTGCTTGGCTATCTTTAATAAATTGCATGGCAATATATAACTGTTCAATTTTTGGCCTCATTGGATCAACTATTTAGGAGCATCTGCACCCTTACAAATCGCTGAAAAGGATTCTATGAGTTCTATGTTTGCTTTTGCTGCCAGGTTCTCACAGATTATTAAGTGTGGACATATGTTCTTTATAGGTTTCCATCTCAGGTAGAGGAGTTGAGGAGAGATTATCAACTAAGCGAGATAAAAATCATGTTCTGTTTGGTGGGACAAAGATACTGCAACATACTCCAGATAAGGTAGTTTCTGCTTGGTTATAGTTATAGACATATATTGGTGTTTTTATGTTGAGAAGATGATTGACTTTTCATGTTTTAATTTAATGTCCTTTTTGGAGCCAGTCTTTTCATCTGAAAACCCCTGATGGTGGTTGCTTGGCTGTGGTTTTACGAACTGGATTTGAGACGAGTCAGGGGAAACTGATGCGCACCATTTTATTTTCTACTGAGAGGGTAAATGATCCTCCATAGTGAATCAGTAACCTTTTTGTTCAAACTCTATGTTTTGTGTGAAATTTGTGCTAAATCTGCAATCATATATTAGGTCACTGCCAATAGCTGGGAAAGTGGGCTGTTCATCTTATTCCTAGTCATCTTTGCAGTTATAGCTGCTGGTTATGTATTAAAGAAGGCAAGTATATGTTTGCATGAATATTTGGGTATCATTTGTCAGGTCACATTTTTCCACCTTGTTTAACGTACTACTTTCTGCTTGTTTACTTTTTTTTTGACTGTGCATTTGATTGAAAGAATAATGGTTATAGGGATTAGAAGATCCGACGAGGAGCAGATATAAGCTTTTTCTGAGTTGTTCATTGATTATTACTTCTGTCATCCCACCTGAATTGCCAATGGAACTATCAATAGCTGTCAACACTTCTCTTATTGCTCTGGCAAGACTCGGGATATTTTGCACTGAACCATTCCGAATTCCATTTGCTGGGAAGGTGAGTAGTAGTAGTTTAAGAATCTTGCCGTCTTGATTTGTAGTAGTGATATTTCTTGTTTTGGCTCACTTTTTCTAATGTGTGTGTTAATTTTCACCTCATTGCCATGCATAGACAATAAGCATCGAACTAAAATATACTACATAGTAATATTTATTTGGGTGTACAATGTACCAAAGTAAAGGAGAACTTTTGAATGATATTCGAGTAATACAAGTCAGCATGCATCACTGGTCATATGCTTTTGGCACTATTATTCTTGAGGCATTATTGCAGAACATTAGCCATGTTGAAGCACAGCATATGGTATGTATGCATCAATCTCTTTCAGACGAGTGACGTTAGCCTAATAGAAAATGGTAGAAAATTAAAATGGAGAAAATAGGTGATTGATTGAACACTTTCTATACATATATAGACAGAAACAGCTTCATAACGTGAATATTTGATTTTCCCTAGAGTCTGCACTGCCAGAAGAAAGTTGGGCCACTGTCATTTTCTTTTTAGGTAAATAATATAATACTATTAGAAAGATGACAAAGTGGCGTCACAGAAAAGGACTATGTACAAAGACTCAAACAGAAACAAGAAAAATGCACAGAACATAATCATTACAGTAAAACTCTAACAGCATATATCGTGAGGAAGAAAGGAACCCCTATCCATAGATCTGAATTTCAGTGCCATTGAAGATGCAGCATTCTTTTCCTTCCAAAGTACCCTGACCAGAGTACTTGGCACGAAAAAAAAAAACAGATCACCGCCAAGGGAACCAGTCTCCAGGCCTTTTTCTTTTTCCTGATTCTGATAAGCTATTCTGGTGCAAAAGTTCATCATCATTGGTACCTGCAAAATCCTAAGAATGATAGATCTGTATACCAGCGTTTCAAAACAATATCACCAGCCAAGAAAAAATACTGAACAGATTCAGCCTGCTGTTTGCACAAACAGAATCTATTAGACTAGTGAAAACTCATTTTGCAGATTATAAAGCATGAGGCATTCCCCAAGCGGTCAAAAACACTTGCATCGGATAATTATTTTCAATTAATTTTCCTTTGCAGGTTGATATTTGCTGTTTTGACAAGACAGGAACACTTACATCGGATGACATGGTAAGCCATATGTTCTTTTGTAATGTTGTATGATGGGTGGATACTTTTGTTTGTTTCATATAGTTTTCTGTTGATTGCCTTAGGAGTTCTGTGGAGTCGTCGGAGCTACTGAGAGTATGGAGCTAGAGACGGATATGAAAAGGGTGCCTCCTCGCTCTTTGGAAATTCTTGCATCCTGTCACGCCTTGGTGTTTGTGGTCAACAAATTGGTATGAAATTATGTACTTTTTATGCAAAAACTTGTGTCTTAGAGTCAGAGATATTAATATGTTCACTGTTTTAATAATAACTGTGAATCAATTTTTTTTTGTGCTTGACTGTTGATATTTTCATCAATAATTATAAGGTTAATTTCTAAGAAAATTCCAACCTTTTAACCTTTTTTTTTTCACTTTTTTCATGGTATTTCAATTTTATCAATTATATACCCAACATTTAACATTTTTTCCAATTACAGTACAATATTTTAGTTTTATCAATTCTATACATAACCTTTCTATATATTTTTTTTATAACAATCTTTCTACGTTTTTTTTTCTCCTTTTAGGCTCCTTTTGTTTGTCAGAAAATAGTTTATTGAAAAATATTTTCTTTATTTTCTGGTGTTTGTCACCCAAGGGAAAATATTTTCCACATTTTCCGACGTTTGGCAATTAGATGGTGTGTATAGGAAAAATAAGACAACGAAAAATATTTTTCTAGTCAAAGTAAAATAATGCTCAAGGTTCAAAAAATAACTTTTCTTTTTCAATATGGGAAGTCATTTTCTGGAACTTATCAACTACTAATAATGACTACGCCCATTAATGAAAGTTTGACCCAAAGATGATTCTATTGCAGCACATGGTGCCCCAACTTGCTATTGGACCTGGCTGATGATGCCTTGGGCTGACAGCATCAGTCACTAGATGGCATGCTGGCCACCGTCTGTCACCAGTCGGCATGTGATGCCTTGAGCTTCTAGTATCAGTCATCAGCCATCGATATCGCCAACCCCATCTCTAGTCTTCGGGCAGTGATGCCTTTGGCTGCTGCTATTGTTTGTTGATAGGTTGCTAGACAACTATTAGCTTGAACTAGGTTTGTCGCCACGTCAATCGATGGACAACTCTCCTGGAACCTGTTCCGCTTGTTTTTGATGGTGGTTGATAGTTGTCAACACCGCAAACCAAACTGTCGGTCACCAACTGGAGACGTCCCTGGCCCCTACTGTAAAAACAAAATACGAGCACATTGACGACCGATGATAAATTTAAATATTTTATTGACCATGAAATATCACCACGACCCCAAAAATACTGTTACAGTCAATAATAGCTGACATCCAACGTTGTTGGTCGATTTGTGTAGTATTCCATATTTTCTTATATATGCCAAATGCTGGAAAATATTTCGATGAGAAATTATTTTTTTTGAAAATATTTTCCATGGAAAATGTAGAAAATATATTTTCTGTGGAAAAGTTTTCCATTGGATAAATATTTTCTGACAAACAGAGCCTTAGTATGATATTGAATTTTATAAGTTTAGTGAAAAAGAATTGGAAGATTTGTCTAAAGTTCCTCAATTGTTATTTACATGACATTAAGTAAGTTCTTCAAATTCTTTCAACTTTATTTCATTTAATTGACAAACTATGTTAAAAGTGAAAAAGTTGTAAGGTAAGTTACAAAATTGAGCGTATTACAATTGAAGATTAGGCATATATTTGATAAAATTGAATTGCCTTGCTAAAACTGAAAAAAATAAAGTTGAAAATTTGGGTTTTCATAGTAATTAACCTTAATTTATATCATAATTATTAGCACGTCTTGTCTTGTAGGTAGGTGATCCCTTGGAGAAGGCTGCACTAAAGGGGATTGACTGGACTTACAAATCTGATGAGAAGGCCATGCCAAAAAAGTAAGAATAGCAACAATAGCTATATACTCTTATTATCAAAGACAAATAATTTACAGCTATATTATCTTACACTGTTGATTTTTAAATAGGTCATTGCCACGTATGTCTTTGCACTGTTCTTTGGATGGAATGGAATAAACAGATTGTAGTTTTTTTTGAGTTAAATTGTCTTTCTGCTTTTTCTAGTTCTAACTTAGATTTAATAATTATTTTCTTCCTTGTTTCTACGGTTTACTTCTTTTTATTCTTTTTCTTTCTTTTGGTTAGGAGGTGGGATTTGGGTTGTTAGTCAGGAATGTGGGGGAAAAATATGATGACAGAATAACTGCTGTATAATCCCATGTTATGGGACAAATTTTCATTTGTATAGAGTTCCCTGGAACATAATGCAGAAATAGTGAAACTTAAAATTAAGAGGAATAAGAGATGCAAAATGAGCCATTAATGATGCTAAATTTATAGCATCTAAAGTCTACAATAAACTAGTAACCAAAGATGGTGAGAAAATTGTCTATAAAATATCCATGAATTAGAGATAAAAAGAGTAGAGATCTAGGGAATATCAGATGTCTAAAAGAAACTGCTTGTATTAGTGAAATTAGTAAATATAGTAGAGAGATACAGCATTATTTTAATATTCTATTAAATGAAACCAAGTAAGAGGCCAACATTTGGAATTGGTTGATGAAAAAACATCATTTTTGGGCAGGTTGATAAACTTAGAGAACAAAAGCTGGTACCATACTGGAAAAATTTTAAAAGGCAAATTTGTTTGACTGTGTCAAATCACTGAAATTTGGAAATGTTAGGTGATAATGGGATGCCAAACGATTAGGTTAACTATATTTAATAAGGTTAGGAGAACTAAATGAATGTCAAATGATTAGAGGAAAATAACTTTTGGATGAAAGGACAATTATAGAAAGGGTGTACTTCAGATTAGATCCTTTCAAGTAGATGACTTGTAGGGCACTCAGACTGGAGCTTATTTGGGGAAAAGAACTTGAATAACTTTGTTTTTCTTTCCTTTAAACCATCAATTTCCTATTGTATCATTCACAACCTGTGTATTTTGGATACTTGAAAAAGCTGCTGTCCTGAAATGGAGATAGATTCGAATTACTTTCCTGCTCATACAATGGAACTTTTAGAAAGAGTAATTGAACAAGGAGTAGTCAACAAACAAGTGGTCAGAAAATTTATTTGGTTTAAAGGTTGTGATATATCAACCACTGTGATATATTATATATATGGAGAAGGTTAATGGAAAATTTGGAAATGTAAAAGCTTTAGAATATGGCTTTGTCGATTTTGAGAAGGCTATGTATATATTATTGATGTTAGATTAGAAGGGAGTTGTTAGTAAATATATAGATTCCATTAAATATGTATATTAAAAGTAGACCTTTTCCAATAACAAAAACAAACGTAAGGACATATATAATGGAGTTATGTCTAATTTAGGAACTATAGGACAAGAAACTTGGTTTTAGTCTATTTCTATATGTTTGTATAAAGATTATCAATTTTGAATTGAGTATTTACCCATCTGCCTTTGTTGTGGTTGAATTGACTGGAGATGTTCAAGATGAAATTCATTGAAATATGTTAGTTGCAGATGATATTGCTTGATAGATGATACTATAGCAGTATATTTGAAGTTAGTTTATGGAGAAAGGTTCTAAAATCTGAAATCCCCTCCTTCCCTTTCATCTCCTCCCAAGCAAGCTGTTAAATTAAGCGGAAGAAGGCAACAATGTGTAATTTTCATCACAGATGATTCCTCTTTGCCTGCAAGTAACTTGAGCAGAACTGAATTTAAAATAGTGCTGGGAAGCTGATTTTGAAAGCATCTACTGAAGATGATTTATCCAGTGTTGGGAACAACAGGAAGTGAAGTCTTTCTCCTCTTTAATATCATTTTTCTCTAGTCGACTTACCTATGCTGCTCTCAATAGTTTGGTTGTATTCAGATTAATAGTTTTAGCATTTCTCTTATTTTAGTTTATTCTGCTTATGGTTGCTACTTTGGTTATGATGTTTGCATGTGTGATATATTTTTTGCGTGCCCATCATTTGTTTAGGATTCAGGTGTTGGCTGGTATCTTTCAGACTGTTCATTATCCCTCATTTATATCCCTATAATCTTAAAGAATATTTGTTCATTGTTTATCAATCCATAATAGATAAATAAAATGGATGATAAATTTAGGGATTTGAAAACATGTACAGGATAATGTGAATTTAACTAAACCTTATTGTGGTCATTCTGGAAAGTGGCAGTAGCTGGATCTGTATTGCTAGCTTAATATGCTGGAAATAGTACATGTACATCTTATGGCTCAAAGTCAGCAGAATCTTTTTAATTGATACTGAACAGAAAAAAAATGTTGTAATTGAGGCAATTTATTTTACTTATATAGTCACTTTTTCCTTTAAACTGCAGGGGATCTGGTCAGGTTGTGCAGATTGTTCAGAGACATCACTTTGCATCTCACTTAAAACGAATGGCAGTAGTTGTTCGTGTTCAGGAGGAATTTCTAGCTTTTGTGAAGGTTCGTTTGTTGTGCTTATCGTCTAGTTATTCTTCCATGTTGGCATCTACAGCTTAATTATATGATGCAAAACATATATTTGATTTGGTTGTTTATCCAAGGCTAGGTGTGCTTCTAGCAACAAGCACATCTGGCTGCGGAAAAAAGGCACATATGCATGTAATTTAACTTTTGACTTGTACCTGTCCATGTACACATTTTGATCATTTAACCATTGTAGTTATTGTTCAATGGCAGGGTGCACCTGAAACTATTCAAGATAGACTCGTTAATTTGCCAGAATCATATGTTGAGACCTATAAAAAGTACACACGTCAGGGTTCCAGGGTTTTGGCTCTTGCTTTCAAGTCCCTTCCAGACATGACAGTAAGAACTCATTTCACCATATTGACTTGTATGGAATTGTATGTGCCTTAAACTTTAACTCCAAGTTTACTTTTTTTTCAATGAGGTGGACTTTGCATGTCATTTTATCTATTACCCAAGTTGTGCATAGAAATACATAGACATTTTATCACACTAAAGTGAGAGTCTCTTGTTGTACGCCGAAATCAAAATGTTTGCTGTGTCTCACTCAAAATCTCGCAGTCGCTTTGGTGAGGCACTGACTTGTCTTTCTCATTGCAAGTGTTTGCTTCAAAAATAAAACAAAGGTGGCTCCATGCATGAGGTTTTCATATCATTTGATTTGTGGAGGGGTTATTTTATGTTGCCATATCCTTGCATAACAGAGGCTGTTCTGTGGATTGAACTCATGACATCCATGCCACAGTGCAACCTACCTCATCATTGTACCAAGCATGATCTTCCTTCCGTGTTGCTTCATCAATATGAAGAAAATATTTGTGTTGCTACCTGGCAAGTGCTTAGCTTATCCTTTAGCTGGTTGGCCTTATCATTAACAGTTTTGGTAGACCTTCACTTCTTGGGCTATGGACTTTCCAAGCACGTGTATATTGGGCACTAGAGGGCTTTGGTTCGCAATTCATCTTGGGAGTTGGGAACTGATCTTAGCTCTTGTCAAAAGTAAATTGAAGCAAAAAGCAAAAATTAAGCAATAGTCCTGATCCAAAAAGAGGGAAAAGAGGTGGGGACAGGGAACATATATGTGCAAACAGAAACAAAGGGGTGTCTGTGTGTTTCTTTTTTTTCTTTTTTGGAGGGGGGGGGGGGTCTCAGTATCAGACCGCTACCTTGATGTGCAGAAGCATTAATATTGTGCTCCTGCTGATACTATTTGAAAGATTATTATCCTACAGGGACACAAATACTCTGAGCCTGTCACCTAGATAAACAACCAAAAACCTCACATGGTGTAGATGGTGCATGTTTGTACATCATAAAGAAGAATGATTGGAGAAAGAGAGATGTAGCATACTTTAAAGAAGTATTATCTTTCACTGCTTAATTAATGTGGCCCTTTTCCAAGTTTCAACTTCATGAAAGAATCATCTTAAAAGTAAATCTATCCTCTCGAGAATTAAAAAAGAAAAAAAAAACTAGTGTTGTCAAAAGTGCTAAGTGATGTTAGGCATGCAGACTCCTTAGTGCCTGAGTTACTAGGCACTACATTTGGTGGTTTTTTGAGACATGCGAGATGCAAATTAAAATATAAATATATATGACTACATGTAGTGCTGAAAAATATTAATCATGGCTCAAATTACTATAAACATATATAAATTATAAGAATTGTATGCCTCGATCAACAAAAATAAGCGGCGAGATAGAGAAAATCACTATGCTATTGACACGTTCTTTTCTACACTATGAACTCTCACTGAACTTAAATATGACAAAAAGAGTATTGTACAATTTTAACTACTAAGAAAGTCATTAAAATCCTATTAAATTTTTACTATGGTGGCTTTTACCTAGATGGCAAGTTTTGACACACCGATAATGTTTTATTATACTAAAAAAAAAAGGTTGTTCCATTATAACAAAATCCTGGAGGTTATGAGTTCAAATCATGTGGGAGATTCATACCCTAGGCCACCCTTTTACTATCATGACTTTTGCATCAGATCATCACAAATCACAGGATTAGAAAACATATCAAGACCATTATACAATGAAACTCTCCATGACACATTGTGTAATGTCCGCTACACTATGCTTTGACAATACCTCAACCACTATTGTAGTGCAGCTTTGATATCCATTTGTCTTCATCAATGTCTAGGATGCTGACAGAAACACTTAGTGGTTACACATTTCATTATTGTTCTCTTCAACATCATGTTCTGGTTCTCTTATTTATTTTTAGTTATGAACTCTGCTTATTTTTATTGAATGCATGAAGATTAGTGAGGCCAGAAGCCTGGACAGAGAAGAAGTTGAAAGTGGCCTAACATTTGCTGGTTTTGCGGTAATAAATGCTACTGCAAGTGTTACTTCATTTTGAATTTCACGAGTTGATTTCTTGTTGTCACGGAAAGCTGTTTCTTATGTTTCAGGTTTTCAATTGTCCCGTTAGGCCAGACTCAGCTGCTGTTTTGGCTGAATTAAAAGGATCTTCACATGATTTAGTAAGCATCTTGTTTCCTTGATTGCTATGTTTCATATTGGGATGTCCAATGTGTTGGGTCATTTTATGTATGCATTGAAGCCGTTGGAAATGGAGCAGCGCATTTGATCTCTGAGTCTATTATCAGAAAATGCATTTTGACCTATGTTCTGTAAATCAAGGCATGGGTGTTGGATGTGGGTGCATGCCCTGGTGTCTGATCGTCTATTTTTTCCCAAATATTTGCAAATTTTTAGTGCTTTCTTTAACATACAATCAATTCAACAGTGTGGTCAGTTTACTCGTTGCTTCCTGTGTCTCTGTCTTGTTATTAATCATTTGGTCAGATATATGGAATCAGGTTGTCTAGAAACAGTTGAAACTTCTAGTTAGATTTTTAAATTGTGAAGGCATCCATTCGGCGCTATTTTTGAGAAGAGTGCTAATACTTGTTGATTGCGTCTTGATGCTCCTATGTTGTGGGGCTGGATTTCAACTGTCTTTGGTACCAAATTGCTCTGCTGGCGTGCAGGTTGAACTCTCTGTTTGGAAAGGATATTTTGCATAAAAAGTCAACTTGGTTCTTTTCTTTCTTTTAGTTTGATCAATCTAGTTACCATATTTTATATGGCTTTCTTCTTTCTGCTCCACCGCTCCAAAATTTGTTAGTGATTATTGAATCGAACCGTGACTTCAGCTGTTGGAAGCAGCTGGATGACTTCTTGTTTAACATTTAATGTTGTCCAAGGTCCATTCTCCATTGGATTGCAATTTATGCTAACTTAGCTTATTATCTAAGGATAGATAGACTAGAGGAATTGTTTTTCATGTGAACAACATGCGTTGCTAAAGCCTGTGTTGCCTACTGAGCTCTCATTTTTCTCTTGCATCTCGGTCTAGAAGTTTTCCATTCTTTTGTTACTTTAAGCTAGTCAATTGCAGTTTTATGGTGCTTTGACAACCCCCCCTTCCCCCCCCCCCTTTTCCAGCACTTTAAAACCACAAATGTCACAATCTAGACTAATAATGTTGTTGAAATCTACTGAAACAACAGCAGACATATATTCCAAATTTTGTATCTTTTCAACAATTTTCTCTATTTCTCATTATTCATTGTATACATATGAAAACTATATAAGTTTATTATAAATAAAACTAAAAGTTTACTACAACTATCTATAATAATAAAAGTCCGCTAAAAGTCTCTCCGTCATGCTACTCCACCAAAGGTATGACTGCTTGTAGGCTAATATGAAAGAGATAGAAAATAATAATTAATGTGCCAATTACTCAGTAAGAAATTCTATAATTTAGAATGCAGTAATGATAGTGGCTAACAAAAATGCATGGAACTCAAATATTGTATAAACAAATCAGAGGCATCATGTGCCAATCATAACATATGATATACCTAATGCTATAATATGAAATATAATATAACCATGAGTTCCATGATTTTACATATGCTCATTACATTTCCAAAAACTCAAGGACTCTCCGAGGATTATATTTTCCACCACTTCAAACTAAGGCTAATGAATTAACCTCCCATTTGTTTGGTACAATCTAATACTTGGATGCTGTTCATCACCCCACTTAGCAATGCTAAGAGTGCCTTATATATATACATGTGGTTTAGCTAGTCAATCAATCACCAAATATCTCAGATATTCAAATTATATCACATATAATACATATAGGTTTACATAGAAAATACATCATATATGAATATATCCCGAGACTATTAAAATAGTTTCAGCATTGAATAATGTGGACTATACTAAGGTACCCCTGTGTCCATATTATCTGGACACAATAGTGTATTTGTACATATTTTATTTCTCTATTTATAGAATGTAAAATGAAGTATCATATTATATTAGACTATAACATATAGTATTTAGGATCTATACACTAGCAATTTCATATATCGTTGCATGTAGTTTTCTCCATATGCTATGAAATTATTCAATATCAAGGAAAATATGCTAGGATCATATAAGAAAGTCAGAAATTATCAATAGGATCACAAAAGATTGTTTATCAGACATAATGACAAGCAATGCCATTTGGAAGATGTAGAATGCAATAACTGAATAAATATATCAACAGATAATTGAATGAACGTATCTAAGACTTAAATATCTCAATATGGTGTAAGGTACTGTTTATATCT
This sequence comes from Nepenthes mirabilis, assembly GCA_025585075.1. Classification (NCBI taxonomy): domain Eukaryota; kingdom Viridiplantae; phylum Streptophyta; class Magnoliopsida; order Caryophyllales; family Nepenthaceae; genus Nepenthes; species Nepenthes mirabilis. The sequence goes on from JAODPA010026402.1 coordinate 28,848, forward strand.
CTCACAATACCAACATTAGATCTGCTTGTCACATATTAACTTCAAATCTCACCCTAAAGGATATTTTCTTAAAATATCTATCACTCGAAGTGATTCTAATCTTCCTTATTCTTATAGCTGAAGCCTAGTACTCAAATAATATCTATAACTACGTGAGATTAAATATGCCCCTCAATTAATTAACCATACTTTATCACTTGACATTCGCACAATTATTATTTACTAAATCCATAAATGAGTGAGTCAAACCCCATTTATCATACTAGGTCATCCGAAATACACTCATAGGAAATTACTTCCTAAACACCTACAATTTTACAAAATTAACTTAGGATAGCCTCTGCCTCAATTAGTCATCAAACATTATATTTTGAGTAAAGAAATCCACTAGTATATTTAAATATCATTTCTATCTCTCAAATTTACCAACTAACATATTAAATACTCCTTCTTCCTCCATTATTTCACACTGCCGTGCCTTCAAGTAGAAAACAGAGTACGCCCACTATGCATTGGAAACTACACTCAGAAAATCCAGTACATCTCATAACTTACAATGTAGGAACAACACAATTTTAACTATTATTGGACATTTCAGAACATATCCAATACCTAGAACATATTGCAATTTAACACATACAAGATTCAACAGGGGCATCGCAATTTCTCTAATGCTGGAATCACGCAAGAACAACGCTTGTATAGCACAAGAATGGATATTCATGCCAAGTGAAAATTCATTTTCAAAAAATTGGGTATTTGAGATCAATTGTACAAATGTTGGAGTTAAAGAGGTACAAATTATGAAATTACTGACTTGATTTAGCTTCCCGACCTTCCTCCTCTTCTATGTGAAATTAGCAGCAAAATAAGAGAGACTGGCATGGCTTCCTACTTCTCTCTATACTCTCTCTCCTTTCCCTTCTCTTCTCTTCTTTTTTTCCTAATTTGTGCTCTTCTTCCTATTTCTATTCAAGAAGTAAACTTGCTCCTTTTTAAAACTAAACGAGAACCTGGCCATGTCCCATTCCATGCATTACTAAACGCCTCCTCAAACTATAATCTCCAGTTCATCTAATTTCCTCAAGTCAGCTGACCCACAAATCAGACTTATGCATTAACTTAAAAAAAAAAATTGAAATATGTGCAACCTGTTGTCTTTGTCGTAGTTGTGTTTTGTCTAATGGTCTTGCCAGAGTCCGATGTCATGGATTCTGAATTGCAGTTGTAATTATGTATCCATCTTTGTAATATGGGTACCTACTCCCTGTAATTATGTTTTGCATATTTAATGGTCTTACTGGAGTCTGATGGCATGGATTCTGATTTGCAGTTGTTATTATGTTTTGCATCTTTGTAGTATGGGTGCTATCTACCTTAATGTCTATTTGAGTTTCACTTTTTACTTAGGGATTCAAAAGTCATCTGTCAGACCGTGACATCAAAATGTAAAGAAGGAAAATGTTGGATTGCTTCCTGTTGATACAAGTGACCATTTTCCTCCCCTTTTTGTTGAGGACACATATCTGACCCTTTTTTTTTTTTTTTTTGGAGTTAGCTTTCTACCATCATGTTACCAACTTGTGTATATAGCTTTTCATTGGACTTCTGTGTTGCAACATAGTCCTTAAGTTATACAGTGTACATATTGTTAATGTTTTTTATTCACTGTAGTAACATATTCAATGGTATCTTCTTGATGCTTTGAATTTTGTAAATGCAGGTGATGATTACTGGTGACCAATCTTTAACAGCTTGCCATGTTGCTAGCCAAGTAAACATTATATCTAAGCCAGCATTAATTTTATCACCAGCACGGTCTGGTGAAGGATACGAATGGATCTCACCCGATGAGAATGAAGTCATACCGTATAAGTAATTTTCTTATTTTCTATGCACTTTTCTTTAGCACTGCTATACACAGATGCAGAAACCTGTTGGAAACTATCCCTTGTCATCTTTCTCACTAAACATGTTTTAGTTTTATGCAAAGGGTAATAATACAATCCTTTTGGTTGATCTTATTGGTCATTTGATCATTTTTTTGACTAGTGACAAAGAGGTTGATGCTTTATCTGAGGCTCACGATCTCTGTGTTGGAGGTTACTGCTTTGAGATGTTACAGCAGACTTCTGCTGTTCTGCAAGTGATTCCATATGTGAAGGTTTGAGCTTGAACTTATTGCTAAACATGGCTTCCCATGATGGCCTTTTTCCCTTCAATAATATCGTCTTAATGGCATCAGGTTTTTGCAAGGGTCGCTCCTGAACAAAAAGAACTAGTGATGACCACTCTGAAAACTGTGGGTAGGATAACACTGATGTGTGGGGATGGTACAAATGATGTTGGAGCTCTGAAACAGGTAATATTCTTCTTTCATGATACAAATAGCATGTTCTTTTGCTGATTTAAATATGCAACACTCCTCTTGCCACTTATTAGATGTGAAGATTATGATCCCGACATGTACAAGATTAAGTATTGTGCAGGGCTAAGTGCTACATCAGATGTGGTATTATGTTGGGAGCCATGCCTAGAATTTGCATTTGTATTATGGTCACTATGAGAATCTCAGAATGCATGAGATAATTGTTGGCCCTAGCTTGGACATTAGGGATATGGGTGGGGAGATTTTAATAACTTCATCCCCACTTCAGAGATGTGAAGAAAAGGAGTTCAAAATATTAAGGACTTGAGTATTCTTATGCGACTAGCAAGAGCATGTTGGATTGTGGACATCTAATTGCTATTGGGGGGTGAATGTGTTCTGATTCCATCTAGAACCTGTTGAAAAATCATCATCTTGCCACACCTATAATATTTGGTTTTAATTGGAGCTACTGCCTTTATTGATTATTGCCACTAACATATTTCAATTTCATGCAGCTAAAATTTACTGACATAATCTATGTTGGTGTTATTTCCGTTTTTTAAGCCAACTCTGATTGTGGGTGTTTGTAAAATTACAATAATTATCTACAATGAATTGGTTGCTAGTCACAGTAGTTTCCTTTCTTTATGGTGTCTTTAAACTCCATTTCATTAGTCTTGACAGCAAAATACAAGCAAACCCTCAAAATTATGTGCTTTGTACTCCCTCTATATGATCACTATTGCTTTTTCTCCCTTTTCTGGGG